>JANVCL010000007.1:9568404-9582873 GCA_026546855.1 Erythroxylum incrassatum
CTAATTAATAACATTTATAAAATATAATATAAAATCATTTGTAGCTATCAATAAATGCTATAATAAACTCAACAACATTCTATCAATGTCATGGAAAACTTATCTATAACTTTTTTAAAATGTTACAAAATTCATATCTACTACATGTTAATGATGTTGCAAAAAGTTAATATGTAACAGTGTAAAAATGTTACAAATAGTTAAATAATAACATTTATAAAATATTATATAAAATCATTTGTAGCTATCAATAAATGTCATATTAAACTCGACAATAACATGTTAAAATTGTGACTAAAGCATCATATCTTTAGTAACATGGGCTATCATAGCATAGTTATTAATGTTATCATTCATATTTAATAACACTTATCATCTGTTACCGTATGTCATTTTTGTTGTAGTGGTGAAGAGTACAGTGAGGTAATTCTCGCTATCAATCTTAGAGATACACCTATTTCCTTTGATGAGTTACATGAGAAACTCATCACTGCTGAAGCTGATCTTCTTACATCTGTCACAAATCATTTTCCTGCAACAGCAAACTATACAACTAAGTAAGGAGATAAAAAGAATCATTCCACTCAACATAATCAGGAAATGAATAGATGGTGCCATCAGCAGTCCCAGAATAATCATCACCAACACTTTCAGCACAATAATCAGGCCAATTTTCAACCATCTTATGGACAGATGCAGTCTCTACCTCACAGCTCCTATGATAGTAACAATAATTGGACGAACTCCGTCCAATTCCCAATATCAACCACTGCCATACCTAGGAAAGTGCCAGATTTGTGGAGTCTAGGGTTACAGTGCCAAATGTTGTCCTTCATTTCGCATTGTCTCTGCTGGTTCTTCATCCCCCTCACCAAGAGCTAACTTTGCTGCTGCCTCAAACTAAGATCAGTGGATCCTTGACTCTGAAGCTTCTCACCATGTGACTACTGACTTGCACAATCTTGCTATGCATACTCCCTATACAGGCACTGAAGATATCATGATTGGAGATGGATCCAGGCTTCATATCAGTCATAAAGACAGTGGTACAATACATGCAGCTAACAGAACATTCAACCTGGATAAAGTTTTATGTGTGTCTGAAATGAAACAAAACTTAATTTCAGTTTATCAATTATGAGTTTCCAACAATGTTTCTGTCACATTCTCACCTTTCCCTTTTCTTGTGAAGGATCTGACAACAAGGGAACCACTTCTCAAGGGTGCACCTAAACATGGCCTATATGCATGGCCGGCAACATCATCTACAAAGTTCGCCCTCTCCACAACTCCTGCAACTCTCCCCGATTGGCACTCTAGGCTAGGACATCCTGCAAAACCGATTGCCAATTACATTTGATCTCAGCATAGCACTCATCTCGATCATCGACTCACTCAATGTCATACTCATTGTAATGCATGCTTGACAAATAAAAGTCACAAATTACCTTTTTCCAAATCCACTCTTGTGTCTACTAAGCCACTAGATGTTATCTTCTTGGATGTATGGACTTCTCCTGTCTACTCTTCTGACAATTGCAAATACTATGTCATTTTCATTGATCATTTCACTAAATACACATGGATCTATCATTTACATAGAAAATCTGATGTGCATGCTGTCTTTATCAGGTTCAAAGCTATTGTTGAAAAGTTCTTTGATACATCTATTACGACCTTATACACAGATAATGGGGGAGAGTATATTGCTCTTTCTAAATTCCTATCCAAAAATGGGATTTCCTTCCGAACCACACCACCTCATACACCTGAACATAATGGCATAGCAGAACGGAAACATCTTCACATTGTTGAGACTGGTCTCACTCTCTTAAGTCAAGCATCAATGCCTTCATCCTACTAGCCACAAGCTTTTTCCACAACAGTTTATCTAATTAACCGTATGCCTATTGCCACTTTAAACATGCCCACTCCTTATTACTGTTTATTTCGCACAAGTCCCAACTATTCTAAACTTCGAATTTTTGGTTGCTTATGTTATCCTTAGTTAAAGCCCTACACATCTAACAAAGTGGAACCAAAATCCAAGCCTTGTGTGTTTGTAGGATACTCACCTTCTCGGAGAGGCTATCATTGCCTTAACGCTGACACGTCTCGTCTTTACACCTCTCATCATGTCAAATTTGTGGAATCAATGTTTCCCTTTGCCACTTTATCACAGTCTCCAGAACCACCATCAGCTAACCCTTCTGCTACTTGGCTTCCACCTCCATTGCACCTTCCACCATCATCTCCTCCTCCTTCTACAGAACCCTCTCACCTGCTCGGTGCTACACCTGAGAATATGACACTTCCTATTGTTAGTATCTCTTCAAGAGAAGACATTGGGACAGCACAAGTGCACCATCCTGCCTCAGTCATAAGTCATTTCATAATCACTCGAGGAAAGAACAATATTCGCAAGCCCATTCAAAAGCTAAGCCTCACAGCTCAATTACAACTATGTCCTGTAACAGCCCATCTCCTGTAACAGCCCAAGTCCACAACTCAAATGTAGATAATCAGATAGAGCAAGATTTAAGTTTAAATAGATTCATTGTTATCTATTCACAATCATCCGAATACACAATCATAGGATTAGATAGCTTTAGTTTTGACTAGTCAAATATAAAAATGTACGTGTATATAAACAAATAAGTGATTCATGAATAAACTCATTTATTCTCCTATACAACTCTAAATCTTTTATTAAGAAATCGAGATAGCATCTGATTTCATTTGTAGTGGGATAATATTAAAACCTTTTTGTTTTTAAATTTCTAAAAGCTAAAATTACTTAAAATTCTTATAATATGATTAACATTAAAATATAATAAAACATAAATCAAAATTTGTATCTTTTTTCAAAATTTGAATCTTTTCTTGTTGTTTTCCTCAAACAAATTTTAAAATTAACTCATCTAAACTACCAAAGCTGCGTATATACATGTCCAATCTCTAACATGAACTAGTAGAGAAAATTCTATAATTATTATAGAGAAGGTTAGACAAGAAGTACTAATTTTTTTAGACTCTAAACATATTTATAATAGATTATAGATATTTTAATAATTTAATTAAATTTCAATTATTTCTAATTAAGTGTCAACTATATCCAAATAAAACTCAATATCTTATATTGGTTCTTATTTATTAAATATCTTATATTTAACTATAAAGTTTTTCGAACTTTATAATCAAGTCCAACTTGATCAAATAACTTTTTTTCTTTTCAACTCGTTCTTTGTACGTGACACTTTAGGTTCCCAAAATAACGGATATAAATTATAACTACAAATTATTTTTTTATTAGATAAATTAAACTTTTTAATTTATTTTTAATTCTCTAACTAAATAATTTATATTCATATATCAATATTGATGTCTAACAATACATCATAAGTTTATAACCACCTAAATATTTGATAAGTCTAGTTGGCTGCATATTGATCAATAAATTATAAGATACAAATGCGATACATTGTTCTATCCAACCTATAAAGATAGGGAAACATTGATGCATTAAAAGTGTTCAAGATGAAATTTAAATCGAAGGAGTCAAATTCCTTATGAAAATCTATTTTGAGTTAACAATTCTTACTTACATGCTTTCTGTTATAGTTCTTGAACAATTCTTGTGCAAGCAAAATTGGGTCCCTTATTTATCTTCCTCTAATGAATGCACCCAGTGATTCATCAATGATTAATGCTACTACTGATTTCAATTTATCCACAATGAGATTAGAAATGACCTTATAAATTGCATTGTTTTATGTAATTCCCCTATACTCCTTAAATATATTGGGAACTTGGACTTTGGGAATGAGATATATGAAAGTCTTATTTAACTCCTTCGGCTTTTTTCCATTCTCAAAGAACTCATAGTCACCAAGGTCTTGGTAAGTGGCAAGGTTATCTAAAAGAAGAAAATATTCAAGCCATCTAACCCAAGTGCTTTGTTGCGCTAAGAGAAAATAAGGTTCTTTCAATATCTACTTTAAAAGGTCGAGAAAGTAGACTAGCCTTTGTGTTGGATCCCGTTTCCGGAATCCAACCAACTCTTGCTCTGATACTATAATTGTTGGATCCCGTTTTCGGAATTCAACTCTTACCAAAAACGAAAGTCAAAAGGACGGAGACTCGAATCGAAATGCGAAAGCCAAAGCGGAAGCAGAAATCGAAGAATCGGATTACAAATTGCGGAAACAAAATTGAAAGCGGAACAAACGGAACACCGAAAGCGGAAGCAAACGAATACGAAACAACAAACGATTCAAATGAACCGAAACCAATGTTCGACATCCGGTAACGAAAATATTAGAAAAGTGTCACGTTGGAATCCCTAAGACTAAACCATCCGAAAATTTCGGTCTAAATTTTTTTTCTCATACATTCTTACTCTTTCATTTCTTTCATCTTTATTCAATCTTATTCCAATCAAAATCAGTCCATACATTTTCTTCTGATTCTTAAGGCAAAATAAAATAGAGACACGGGGCTACAAATCATATGAAGGAAGTGAATTTTAATTTAGCCTCTAAGAATGTCAATTTTTGGATGGAAGTAACGTGCTGGAAAATGTTTTAGCATAATGACAGTTCGAGATGTTTGGACTATAACTCTTGGTGTAGTGCACCAAATTTAATGATTTTGGTGGCATTATGAAATTAAGAAAATGAGGAACATTTCTCTAGAAGGAAATTTTGGCAAATTCCTTCAATGTGATGGTTAGAAAAATGTCATAAAGTAAGCATGTATTAAAAAGAAATTGAAGGACATTTTTGGAAGATCACTTAAAGGGTTAAGGTTTTAGGCTTATATGGAAGGGCTTTTTGGTCATTTGTCACTCATTAAATGACATGGCAATATAAAGAAATGGGCTGTCGTTTATGAAGAGGCAATTCACGACACTTAAGAACAAAATTAGAGAAGAAAGAAAGAAAGAAGAGAGAAAGGAGAAGAGAGAAACGATCGGTGATGGGAGAAAGAAGAGAGAAAGTTAGGGTTTCGTTTTCTTGGGGTTTCTAGTGAGATTTGAGAGATGATTCAAGGGGAAAAAGATGGAAGAGCATGAAAGCTTCTCAATGGAACCAAAAAATCCGAAAATGGCGGAGGTTGAGGTAAGATTCAAAATTTTTGATCTTTGAATTTTTGATGAGTTCTTAGTTTAGAAAGCTTGGAAATGTTATGTGATTATGTTTCTTAAGCTCAATTTTGAAGATAGCATGGTTTAATTGGTTCAATTTTGGATAATTGTGAATTAGGGTTTATGTTAATTTTTGTAATTTGGGGATTTTGGAAGTTTTTGATTTAGATAGCTTGAAAATATGATGAATTTGGGTTTTATATAGTTAATTTTGAGGATTATGTCTAATATGATGTTGAATTTGGATGATTATGGCTTAGGGAATTTTAATTTGGAGGAAAGAAGGAAGAAATGGAGAAATTGAAGCTATGGACAAGTTTCTAGCAAGGATATGAGGTGGGTACCATGTTTATATTTTGAATTATAAGTTATGTATTGATTTTCGAAAAATCAAGAAAGTGAAAGAAAAGGTTTTCGAATTTTATTGTTTCCGAATGATTTTGAAAAATTGTTACAAAGGCAAAAATTTATTGTTTTACATGATTTGATAAATTGATAAAATTTCTGAAATTCGTTTTTTATGAATGAATTGATAAATTATGAAAAGTGTTGCGTTTTCGTAATTGATTGATTGAAGACTTACTATGTGATTTCGTTTTGTTATGTGAATTTTGATTATTGCTACAATTGTTGCGTTCTTGAATGATTGCGATTATGTTATGTGTATTCGATTGGTTTTGTGAAATTGTAAATGTTATTGCGTTGAATGTGACATGATCATGAAAAGAATTAAGTTTTGAAATATTCCTTTGGGCGTTCCGATTTTGAAGTATGAATTATGTGTTATGTGGGTTTGGTTAGGTCCCATAAATTAGAGTTAAGTGCACTTGTCTCCTTTTTATAGGCTTCGCCCGCCTGCTCGCTAGTGGCACTGAAGCTTCGATTTTAGACTCCCATAAGTTCACGGCTACACTAGACCGCTATGTAGGAAAGTGTAGTACGTTCACAAGACCGCTATGCAGGAATGTGCAGTACGTTCCGTTTTGGACCGACCCAAACCGTTTGATGTGTTATGTGATTTTGATTTTATATTTTTGATGCATTTATAATGTGATGCATTCATGTTTTTGACATTGTGCATGATTTGTGAAAAAATTGAGAATTTTGGAGAAACGAGAAATTGAGGTTTGTAGCAGTGAGATTTTTTGAAATTTAGTATGAATGATTTGAAAAGTTGAAAGGTTTAAGAAATAAGTTCTTAAATGGCAAATGTTTTGAGAAATGATTTTTGCTTATTTTTTGATTTATAAATATGTTATCCATGAGTTGTCTAGCTCACCCCTTTTCATCCCCCTCTCCAAGTTTCGAGCAAGAGATCGGATGAAAGAAAGTGAAGGCTTCTATTCGCTTTTGTTTATTTTGTATTTTGTGAAATATTGGATTTTGGCTTTGGTATAGTATATGGCTTATAAAGCCATTAAAGTTTGTAATGTATTCATTTTGGTATGTAAATAAATTCTGAATTTCAGTATGGATTGAGATATAAGTTTGTGTATGATTATGGAATATGAATTGTGATTGTATATGAATATGATTGGGTTATGTTCGGATTGATTTATGAATTTGCATATTGAATCGAGATGAATATGTATGGAATTGAGGATGATTTGGTATATTGAATTGAGATATAAATGTGACTTAGATATGGATGTTACTGATTTGTGATTGAAAGTTATTGAAGTGCTAGGTTTAGAATTGGGTTTATTTATGCTGGGATTCCGGACAGGAGGTCCGATGAATTGGATGGATTGTTTTGGAATATAGAAGTGTGTTTAAAATCTATTTGCAGATTTTGGTATTTTTAAAAATACAGTCGTTATGCTGCCCGATTTTTTGTTAGCGGGCAAATAAGATTTTGGTTAATTGATGATTTTTGGGTTATATTTCTTTGTGAATGAGATATGTGTGAACGTTTTTATGGCAAAGAAAGAATAAGAATAAGAATAAGTTTTGTTAAAGATGAGATTGAGTTTAAGACGAATTGTATGAATTGAGTGTTATATGAGGATGAAATTTTCAGTGGAGAAATTATATTGTTTTGATTCGTATAAGATTGAATAAAGAGAAAAGGAATGAATAATATGAAAAAGAAAAAAAATATATCAGATTTCGGATTGGATTAGTCTTAGGGTTTCAAACGCAACATGCGACGTTTTTCTAAAATTTTTTGTTACCGGATGTCAAACATGTGTTTCGGTTCGATTGAACCGTTTGTTTGCTTCTTTTTCGATTTGTTTCGCTTTGAAATCCATTCCTTTGATTTCCGCTTTCGATCTTGTTTTTTGATTTTGTTATCCGATTTTCTGATTCGATTCGTTTTGATTCCGCTTTCGCATTGTGTTCCGCTTTATGAGTTCCGATTCGTCCTTTCTTTGGTCCGCTTTTCACTTTGTTTTCCGCTTTTCCAGTTGAGGTCCGGTTCCGAGATCGGGTCCCAACATTACCATTCATATTTAATAACACTTATCACCTATTACCGTATGTCATTTTTGTCGTAGTGTTCCAAGCTTTTTTTATCCAAGAAGCATTTATAGTAGCCTACAATCCATAATTACAATATGATAAGTCATATTGTCGTATACTTGTTATTATTGATGTAGATGATTCCATAGATCAAACTCTTCTTTTCCTATTATACAATGTATTGAATTTCAGAAGAAAAAAAACATCATTAACATATAATTACATATTTATGTCTAACCTTGTCTAAGCATTAATCAAATTCAAAAAAATATTTCATAACAAAAGGAAACTAAATTGTAAACAAAAACATAGCAGAAAGACTCCAATTATAAACAATATATAAAGCAAATTAATATTCTCTTATTCTTATAGGTGGTTCCAACTTTTTGATAATGGTTTATAACTGAAAAACTAACTAGTTATGCAAGGATGTTTATGTAGATATGATTAATATCATTAGATTTTTGACAAGCAATGCCTCAAAACTTCGTATTATCATATTAGCTAACTAATTCACCTTTATCATGTAAAACAATTGCTCATCAACTTAATAAAGTGACAAGATCTTTTAACGTAAATCTAGGTGTAATAAATAGCCATAATACCATATACAATGGTTTACTCTAGATTACCAAAACGAAATCATATGCAATTCTTCCCAAATATACCTGTATGTCAGTTGGGCTAGATTGAGTTTAACTAAAGTCCAAATAAAAAAATAATTCTTGGCCCATATCCAACTTCGCTTATGAAATTGGTCAAAATTTTAAACCTAAATTTTCGCCATAATAAAATTTTTAAATTTGAACCTAACACATAAGTTTATATCTTATAAAAACTTTAATAATTATATAAGATATACTTGCGAGATATTAACAATAATTTATGTCTTAGTATATAAAATCACATTAAATTTGAATAAATAATAATTAATCATTTATCAAGTAAAAATAACTATAAACTTGTTGTAAAATGAAATGCATATTTTAAAAAACCATAATAAAAATTAAATTAAGTAAATTAATATAAAAATATGATAATATTTAAATAATGAAATATTTATTTGAACATTAATTAACCTAGATTTCTTCAATATCATCACCATTAGAAGAAAAATCATTATTTTTCATTATGATAAATAATCAAAAAATAAATAATTAAAAAATATAAAAACTTACTTAAGTTGCTTCGTGTCTTCTATTAATAGTTTTGTGAAAATTTTATTATATGATAATCATAAGTTAACCTAAGTTTAAGATATATGTAGATATAAGCTTGGCTTGGATTTATTTGGTTTTTTTCATAACCCAAGCCTAAGTCGTAAATTTTTTTAACTTAAGTTTTAAACTTAAACCTAATCCATTGGCTAATTCTTAAAACAAAAGACTTTTAATTTTTGTGCTTAATCCATAAAGCTATATGGACTAGGTCTATACATGTCTATTCCTAATGTACTAAAAAGAAAAAACAAAGACATTCCTATTATGTTTGTTAGGCTAAACTATCTAGATTTGGTTCCTTTTGGACAGGTAATTAACCAAGTAGGTGACATAGTAAGTATAATATTTTTATGAGAACTAGAAGGTATTAATTTACTTTAGCCAATAATAAACCAAATAAACAATAGTGCATAATTTTTGAGTAAGTTTTACTTAATGTAAAAACCTCAATATTTCGCAAGTATATAGATCGTAAACTTGTAATTGAGTTGTTGATTGCAGGAGGAGCTAACTAAAACTAATTGAATCCTAACTTTGTCTAAGGTTGTAAAATTGTGATTTAAATGAAAAAAAAAACATAAAATTAAGCAATTAAATATGAGTTGAATGAAAATGCAATTTCGAAATTAACACAATTAAATCAAATAGAGCACTTAACCATTTAACAAATGAGATGTCATAATAAAACAAGATTGATTAATTATTAAAATATATGATTTATTCTATCGTCATTTTGCTACCTTAACCATTTATTTTATTCAATCGGTATCGATCCTAGATTTTTGAAGGGTTGATTACTCTCTCTCAAGACCTAATCATTTAATTCCAATTGATAAACCCTAATTAATTCAGAAATTCTGAAATTGCAATCTCTCAATTAACAAAAACAACCTAACGTTTTCAACTAGTTCTTAACCAATCTATCGGATAATCGGATCCTCATATAAGATCTCTCTTCGTATGATTATCGATGTGATATTTATGTGACATATTAGGTTGTTAACTCTCATTATCCAACCTAACCAGATTACTATCGATTCAATCTCTCAATTTTTATATCAAAGTATGAGAAACCACAATTATCACAACACCCAAAACATTTCATTGAAACCAAAAGCAATCAAGTCATAAAATGATTCAAAAACAAATCCAAAAATGAAATTAGAACACCATCAACATGTTCAACATTCTTAATCCCAATTCATACATCAAGACAAAAGTAAATAAAAAGGAAAGAGGGAAAGAACTTAAGTGGACTGGATTGGAGTGGCTAAACGGCTACTGCTGATCCTCTTCTCTCCTTTTAATCTCCCTTGGCTCTTTTCTCAATTTGGTAAATGAAGGCTAGATCTTTTTAGGCTTTTCTTAATGTTATTTTATAGTTCTTTGGTCATTTAAGGTAAATTCTAGGTTTTGCCCATGTCAGTTTGTCCAAAAATACCCTCCAAACATCAAAATAGAAAAAGGTCCCCGTGTCTGGCGAGTGTCTGACATGATCGTTTTTGTTGTTGCTACCTTAAATAGGTGTCTTTGTTATGGTGTAGTAGTCTGGAGCATACGTGGTAGAATCATAAGAGATTGGAGCAGACATGGTAGAATCATAATAGAGGGATTCCTCACCTATTTGGCTCCGAAAGTAGTGAGATTCTTGCCATTTGAGTTCAGAGAGCTTGAAACCAAAGCTTGGCTTTCTTACTTTCTTTTCTCTTTTGGTCAAAATCGAAACATTGACTTACCCTAATGGCATGGCACACTCTTTAGATATGGTACTTGAATCAAGAGTACCTATCATGTTTTCAAAGATGGAAAAAAGTCTCACTCAGGAAATTAAGCTATAAAGTTATGCCTTACATAATGAATTTAATAGCTTTAATAGGTATAATAATAGTACTATTAGGAGCTACTTTAGTTATCGCTGAAAAAGATATTAAGAGAAGTTTAGCTTATTTACAATGTCTCAATTGGGTTATACGATGTTAGCTTTAGGTATGGGGTCTTCTTGAGATGCCTTATTTCATTTGATTACTCATGCCTATTCGAAAGCTTTGTTTTTTTTAGGATCTGGATCCATTATTCATTCAATGGAAGCTATTGTCAGGGGGAAATCGAAAGGAAACTATACCCAACCAGGGATGGATGTAAAATCGTAAGCTACCAAAGGTAGGGATAATCATCTAGCTCTTATTGTGAAACAAAAAAGCCGCTCGCCATAGTAGGTGGGTTGGTTCCTTGTCATCGTCTGTTGGCAAGGAGAACTTAAGATTAAGACATCTTCACATCTGTCGCATAATGCTAACAAATCATTCCAAAAAAGGACATCCTTGAATGGTCTCAGATCGAGAAGCTTCTGAGATTCGTCTAAGTTACGGATACACCTATATCCATTGATCATTACGTTCCAAGAAAGAGACCACCTCTCCCTGAGAACATTGATGAAACATCCTTATTCTATATTTTAGCAAACTCTCATTTTGTAGCTATTGCACAGCTCCTTATTTATATGGGATCTAACAATGTTTTCATTCTACACTATTTTGAAATAGTTGGATTGATCAACAGGCAGTGCAGGCCCCATGAACCTGAAGCTTCGAACTCCATACTAGTCATGGAACATGGGTCTAACTCTATAGAAATGGAAAGCCCTATGCAGCAGTTTAAGATTTTCAACCTACCAGGGACAGAAAGAGGCATTGATGACAAGAGAGAGACCAACTAATTAAACTGAATTAGGGTGCCCAGGGCATGTGCTCTCACTTTGATAGTTACACGAAAAGGGGTAAATTCTGACTCCAACTTAACATAAGGGCTTATTGCAAATGGGTGTAAAGCATGGTCACGAGTTTCCTCTTCTCCCCTGATGTGGGTTAAGATGAGACAATCCCGGATGGCCTTCCTGATGTGTCTCTTGCGAGGACCTAGAAGGATAGTGATTTGAGTCTTGGCAATCCCCATCCCCGTTGCTTTACGCACTCGAAATGAGCCCCAAACTAGAATTATCTTCAGAAGATCATTATAGATCAGTCGATCTGATGCTTTCGCTATATCTAGTTTGCTCGCACGCTCCGTTCGCTTGTTACTTGCGTTCCACTTGTTCGTTCCCTCTACCTGTCGTAGGAGCATCTGCAAAGTAGACTTTATCTTTTTCCCAGACTCTAATTTGTCCTAAAGCCTTTACTCTATTATTTTCTATTTTTTCAGTTAGTATGGAAAAAAAGTGATGTGATAGCGTAGTTATGAAAGTCCTTTGTTTTCTTTCACATTATCTGTCTTTCCTTTTGACATTAAATACCTTATCGATTTAGGAGTTCGAGTTCCTCTTCCTTCACTCCTTTCTAACTAGTCGAGCTCAATTACATCGATCTTCTCCAACCAGTCGAATAGTTTATGCCCCTTTCCTTCTTCCTTTTTAATGGACCACATTTCATTCTTTTCAAGATCATGACCTTAGGGAGAGGTCTTCTGTCATGACTATGACACTCCAGTCACGATTGTGACCTTGCCTTTTAGTCCAAGCTTGCTTCAACTTCCTTCAATCATCATTTATTTGGTTTCGTATACTTAAAAACACATCAAAACTTCTCAAGAACATAAGATTAAGGTTTAACATCATGCCCTAAACACTTAAAAACATAAACACAAAATCAAATTAACATAATTCTAAGCCTAAACATACAATAATCATCTAATCAACACCTACAAACACACTAAAACAGCTACCAAAACATAATGTAAACTACAACTATCAATATCACCACACTTAAAATTGTGCTTGTCCTCAAGCAAAAAACAAAACAAATACAAACTCAAACACACCAAACAATAACTCATACATTCATGCGTATACATTAATGATGCAATGACCTCTAACTTCATGAAACTAATTTAACCTCAAACACCAATCATTCAAGTTGTTCCAAGATATTAACTTATGCAATTAATGGCTAAGCACTTTGGGTTGAATATACACACTAATCAAGACCTTAACATCATATTCATTCACCTAAAGCACTTGTACATGCACAATGATAATTAGTAATCAATCAAAATTGCAACTATCACTAAGTAACTTTTCATGAAAAATCTTGCTATTTTCAAAGATTGGTAGGATTTATTTATCAGAACATCATTTTCTTTCTTTTTTTTAAATTTTTTTACGTTGATCTATTCTTTTGACTTGAAGGCAAACATTTTGATGTGAAGTCCCCTAGTTACTTAACTAGGCCACGTTTTATTAATTAGCTTGGTTGGAATGTCATTATAGTCTTTTGGCGTGAAGACAATTTTATTTCCGTGAATGTCCCCTAATTACTTAGTTATATCACATTCTCAACTGGCTACTAGCTCTATTCATAACCTAAGGGCTAGCAAAATAATTATTTATTTAAGATACACATATATATTTTTTCACATTTCACATAGCCTACCTCATTTATTTTCAGCCAATCATCCTTATGAAAGACTACTAATGATATTTACACATTTAATTGGCTTATAATTATAAATGTATGTAACAAATTTCCTAAGGTGAACAAACTAACGTCGTATCCTAATTAATATGAATATTTAACCAAAGATAAGTAGGACAAAAATTTCATAAGCTAATATATCTTTACAGTTTCAATGACTATGTTTAAAGCTAAACTACTTCCATCAAGTTATAGCCATTGACACATTGACACAATTCACACGTATGCTCACACTATGTCAAACTAAACAAAAAACTAACAATATAGCATACAAAAATTCACACTCATGATGACAAAATGCAACCTCCCCACACTTGGACAACACATTGTCCTCAATGTCAAGGAACAAACACCACATAAAGGAAACTAAAAGTGATAAGAAAAACAAAAAGAAAGGTTAAAGCATAAAACCTGTTACGATGATTGAGGTGGTGACGGTGTTGGCGACCAAATATAGAGATACTTCCAACCATGAAATTCTAGCAATTCTTTCCTTACTAAATAAAAATAAAAATAAAATAACAAAATATAAAATAAAACAAATAAAGCATAGTTAATGTCACTAGCTTGACGTGCTCTTCCTTCCACACTCAACCTGGGTCAATTATGAGTGGCTTGCTTCCACCCGTGTCCAATTTCAATTTCATAACCTATAAATATGCTCCATATTGCAAGATAATAATAAGGACATAATTAATCAAATTAAGAAAATCTAGTAAGTTTAGTAATGTCTTTTTTAGGTAACAAGCTGTCAACAAAATAAGGATTAATAGAAGTCACTAAATCTTCTATCGAATCCAGCAGTTTGATTTCTAAGAAGGTGAACAATTATCTTTCTTCCTCAATCACCTCCATCTCCTCTTCTTCTTCCGCTTCGTGAACAGAGACATCTATATGTTATTTAACCTCTATCTCCCCTATCATTTGATCATCATTCTCTTCGTCATCAACTTCTTGAACAAAGTGACACGGCCCAAAAGCGACCCACCTTTTGGGTCGTGTTGGAACTAAGGAATGGGTAGGCTTAACGCCACCAAAACTCGTAGTAAGCCTAACTTTTCTATGTTTTACTAAAAATCTGGCATGACTCATTCACTTCTAATTAAACCTTATACCTGCTTAATAGGTTGTAAGAAGTAAGGATCCCAAACCACAATTTTCACATACATCATCT
>JANVCL010000007.1:9587507-9624043 GCA_026546855.1 Erythroxylum incrassatum
TATAATCAGTCAACTTGGGGATCAAGAAACTATGATTAATCAAAGGTTGACATGTACCATGCCTTGTGATTAATCTTAATATCGTGTTACAAAAGGATTGAGCTTATAACCATGGTTACAGGTTAAATCGGATTACCGATCCTATTTGATTTGGGTAGTCATAATGTCTTGCTAGAGGCCGCTTATGACTTATGGGCCTTGAAGTGTGATCGAGCCCATTGCCAAAATCAAATGAGCCTACAGGGTTGCACACAATGGGTGATGTGATCTGAGCTTATTCTCTTGGGCCTAATATATTAGGCATTGAATAAATATATATGTGGATATATTTATTGGGTTAGAATGAATTAAGTTGTCAGGCTTTTATTATATGAGATATAATGGGCCGAAACTTATTGGGCTTCAATGGAATTAGGTTTTCTCTATAAATAAAGAAACTTAGGTCTCATTAAAAAAAAGAGACTATTGATTCACGAAACCCTAGCCACCATCCGAGAGGAAAATAGTACGGCGTTCGGAAAGAGTTTCAGGACGTGCTAGCACACCATAACCGCAACCCGAATCGTGCATACTCGTGTGGATACTGGTAGAGGGCGTTCGCGTATTGCAGTGTCTTGGAATCCGAAAAGAAACAACCAATCCACGGCATAAAGGTATTTTCGTACATCCTGAGTATTTTCGATTATACTTCACATTGTTGTATGGTCTTTTCTGCTGTATATTTTGAATATTCGGGCCATATGCGATCCAACACACTAAATGGGATTTTTTTTGCAAAAAGAATCCCATCAGATGCTTGAGAAGAAGAAAAGTAATTCTATGCTAGATTGGACTTACCACAAGTAGAGGATGCTATATTCATTAAATCTTTTTCTCATGATCTCATATTCTCTATTATGATTTAACCTAAAAGGTACAATAAAATAATTAGGTATACCATCGTCAAGGCATAAGTCTCCTACTTAAATAATTCTCATCATCAGTTATAACAGAGAGTGACAGTCACAAGTATAAAATCATTCTTTAGGATTCCCTTTTTCAACAATTTTTAAACCTTGTCCCATTAATTAAGGTAAATTGTAAATATAGGCCTAGAAAAGCAAAGAAAAAATGATGAAAACTCTTTCTCATCTTCTAAAACCTAAGATTATTATAATTACATATTAAACTCAAGTTATGTTGTTGGTATGTTTGTTTGTATCAGATAGCTTGTCTTTGTTTTAGAAAAGGTTTTGTCAGTATGGAAGTATAGTACTCACTCAAACTAAATTAGAGTGAGCAAAGAAAAATAAGAATGATTGCATTTCAAATATTTAGTGTTGTTTTAACATCTCTTATTATTGCACTCTTCTTGTCACATACTAATAAGTGAGTTCATTTTTTTGTTAGGAAATTATTAAAAGGGCATCTTTAAATCTTAATAGTTCCAACCTTGTAAAAATTGGCTATTTGTTAATATAAAACTTCAAAGGAAGTCTATAAGGAATACCTTTTAGATCATATTTAGTCTCTTTGAATGATGTTCCTAAAACTGAAGTTTCATTCCTACCAAAAAAATTTGAACTTCACTTTAATGCCAAAAAAAACACAATTAAGGGAAGTATACAAATGGATTGGATTTAATGTTTAGATATTGGCATAGATAACTTGAAAGTAAATACCACCATTACGAAATAGAAACATTGAAATTACAGGATTTAGTTTTGTGCTCATGTTTTCTAATCGGACCAGTGTCAAAAAGCATCAAAACACACAAATGATCAAAAAGTATCAAGACACACAAATGACCAAACACAACCACAGAAGACCAACAACACAATGGTAAATGAAATTAAAACACACTCGCTTATTAATCTTTGATCTAGTAATTACCAAACTCTCATGGGTTTGTTCCCCTTCAAATAGTCAAATGTTATCTTGCCGAAATATTACAAATGTAGTTTTCAATTTTGATATTTTAGGTCAACAAATTGAATACTTTAATAGATTATATATAACATAATATGAAATAGAGTTCAACTGTTATAGAAAACTAATTAATCAACAAGTATGAATAAAGAAGAAATTTCCTATTGTTGGTACTCTTGTAGATGAAGCTATTGACTGCCTTATACCTATCTGTTATCTCTTAACAAGTCGAAACCTAGAATAACACAATAAACTGAACAAACCCAAACTCTATAGAAACATGGATTGACAACTAGAATAAACATTTCACTCTAAAACCCATTATCAACTCTTAAATTTTTTGCTCCTCCATCCTTCTAGCTCTAATAGCTCATACGAACCTATAATATATTCTTCCCTCGTCCTCTCCAGTAAGTCAACATCAGATGCACCAAAATGAAAAATGAGTGGTACCTTACAGTCGAGAGATATGTTAGTCGTTATCCCCATTCCCAGTGAAAAAAAGTAGCAAACAGACTCAGTTTTTGGCTGGTATTCTCTAATGAGTAGCGTTAATAGATTGTTCTTCTCCTTTAGACTTTTTAACCACCTTTGATGGCTTTTCGCATATGTCTCCGCTGCATTAGATACTTCAATCATTTCTAGAAATAGCATAGGGAACCGTCGAAGTTTAAAGCTTTGCCACTATAGCTCTAAGAGAGAGTCCCATTCTTGATTATCATTGCATCATAAAGAAGCTCATCCCTACAGCCACTATAACTCTGATAGACAGATCAATAAGAGAAGCAGTAATTTCAAGAAAGAATGAAAGATCATATTTTAAACTCAAACAAGCATCACAGACCCCTTTGAAATGAAAACAATCTTCGAAACCTTCAAGAAGTCCTTCTTAGTCAGATGTAGAGATAATTCCTTCGATCACAGTGCTTAGTCACAGAGCAAGTAAGAGATCAAATTGCTTTAACAAGCTTATTATCTCATATCAGCTACGCACATTTAAGGACATAACTCCTCGACCATTAGGTTCATATTACCTACCTAAAGAGAGTCAATATAGCTTGATTTTTGCATCTATGGGTTACCCACAAGTATCATATTTACTTACGTGCATCTATTGAAGTGATGAGATCTGCGAAGAGAAGATGGTGGAGAATAAAGAATAAAAGTGAGGAGAGTTTTAAGTTTTGATTTCTAAAATCTAAAGTTTAGGTGAATAGTTCAATCAGTTCACTAATAACTAGTTGGTTCTCTAATAAACGGACTAATTTTTATATATACAAGTTATTAAATGAAACTAAAATGGACAACTAGCTAGTTAATATGAACTAGCTAGCTCGGTTTAGTTTTTAAAACATTGCCCTTTGGTACTACATCCTTTGCTTTTCTTTAGTCCAGTTAATCTAAGTATATATACACTCTAGACTTGAGGCAGATTCCTACTTATTGCTTACCGGGGCAATTACACCTGAAGAAATCAAAATAGTGAAGTTCAACTTCTAACCAGATAAGGTACCTGGACAAATGGCTTAAATGCATGTTTTTTTAGAATACCTAGGACATAATAGGAGGTGTAGTAGTTGATTGTGTACAAGAATTCATCAATAACTAGAGAACGCATAAGCAGTTGTGAAGTGAATCACACATTAATATACAATAATCAAATGCACAAGAAGGGGGGTTGAATTGTGTCAACTTTTTCGTTAATCCCTTCTTAAAGAAAACTTAATGATTTGAATACAAAATTTGTTCAATTCAAAATTACTATCACTTTCGTTTGTAACCTTAAAAAACCTTGCATATAAGCGATATCAAAAATCACAGTAAAGTAATAGAGAAAGTTGAGAGAGTTTGACACAGTAATTTTTATACTGGTTCACCCCAAACCGTGGGCTACGTCCAGTCCTCAGATATCCTTCTGAGATTTCACTATCTCTCGAACGTTTACAAGTATTCTTTCAGCTGAGCCTCTTCAGGTCTCTTTACAATCAGTATTCTTTTACACTTAGCCTCCTCAGGCTATCTGTAGTATTTTCAACCTTGAAAGGTATATAGAGCTTGTTACAGAAAATATTGCTCGCACAGTATAATAGATCTCAAAATTCTATATCTCAAAAAATCCTTATTCACTCTTCAATCTCGACTCATATTTATAGCCGAGTCTTCAACTGCTTCTTGAATAACTACTTCTTGATTCTTTAAAGAAACGGTTAGTCAGTTGAGCTCTGTAACCAACTCAAACTGATGCTTCCTACTTCTTTACTCTTTCGTCTGATTATTGCATCGTCTGCTTTTTTGCTTCGTCTGCTTTTCGTCTTCGTCTGCTTTTCCTTCTAAGCTTTCGTCTGCTTTTTGCGAATGACTTCCGTCTGCTTTTTGCAAATGACTTTCGTCTGCTTTTTGCAAATGACTTTCATCTTCTTTTTGCAAATGACTTCCGTCTGCTTTTTGCGAATGAATTTCGTATGCTTTTTTCAAATGACTTCCGTCTGTTTTTTTCTTTTTAAGCTTCCGTTTGCTTTTCGTTTTGTAATTCTGCTTTTCATTTGTCCATTTGCTTTTCATTTTTCCTCTTTTTGTTTGTCATCAAAATTATTAAACACCTAAAGTCAATTTTGACTTAACAAGTTGAACAAAACTATATATGTTTGATTCTTAAGAAGGATAGCCCTACATCTCTACATGAATTTTGGGATATATCTTATTGCAATATGGTCTACACAGTAATGGCAAAAATTCTAATGAGAAGACTAAAAAAATATCGTCACACCTATCATCAACAATTTTCAGAGACCATTCATTGATGGTAGGAAAATGAGGGACAAGCTATTACTATATTAGGATTTATTTAAAGATTAATATACTAATCCTGCCATTAGAAGCTGCCCTATGACAATTGATCTCTATAAAGCTTTTGATTCCTTGGAATGGGAATTCCCCTTAAATTGTCTCGAAACATTCAATTTCTATACCTATTTTTCTTTTAGATCAGATCTTTTTATCTCTACCACCTCCTACTATGCCATGATCAATAGAGAACCTACACAATCATGAAGGGAGCTATAGCTATCAAGCAGGGAGATCCACTGTCTCCCTACCTGGTCATAATTGCCATAGAAGTCCTAATTAGAGTGACTCAGAATCACATTTCCAACTCAAGAGCATTTAGATATCACTATAAATGTAGGGAATTGTCCGATGTGGGATTCCTGACACACCTCCCTCAGTCCAGAGCAGGACTGGACATCTGATGAACATATTGGGCAAAGGGATATAACCGGACACCGCCTCAAACCATCGAGATAAATTGGCTCTGATACCATGTTAGAAAGTGCCTAACTCACCCCCAAAAGCTAGCTCAAGAGGGGGAGGTTTTCTTGGTTTGCTTATATTCCCTAAGAAACCAAAGTTCTCATTCTGCTTTAGGATAATGGAACTTACAAAAAGGAAAGTGGTAACCTGACAAAATAGATACCCCTCATTTGTTGGTCGCATTCAACTAAGAAAAAATGTTCTTTCAAATATCCACACACATTAGGGCTCTCATATGATGTTTCCTAAAAGACTAATCAAGGAGTTGGAAAGGATTATTAAAAGATTCCTCTGGACTATTGATTTGAATAATCCTTTTGGTGATAAATTAAATGGACAAAAGTCTATTTCTTTAAGAAGGAAGGAGGGTTAGGGATAGTTTCTTTGAGAAACAACAACCATATACTAATAGCTAAGTGGATTTGGAGACTTATGAACAAAAAAGAAGCAATTTTGGTAAGATGAGTTCATGTTTATTACCTGTCTAGTAGTTGTTTCCGGATGTTGAAAGAAAACAAATTGCATTCTCGACCATTCATTGAAATGTTGAGACTGAGGGAGATCGTTTACCCTTACATAAGGATGTAAATTAGGCATGAACATGGGATATGGCTTTGGTATAATAACTAGTGTCAGATCATTCCTCTTCTCCAAAGTTCTGACCTTGACTCTTAAAGAAACATGTCTTCATTGAACCGTAGAGTTTTAAATCTTCTATCCTATTTATTCAGTACCTATTCTGTTCCACTCATCCAAACTCTTGACTCTTTGAAATCATTCCAGATCAATCATAGAGCTGTCCTCGCAGAGGAATGAAAGAAAAATTATTGCAAACGGAGTTGAAAAATTTAGGGAAAAATTATGGTTGACGTTGAAATACGTGGCCGCAAGTGAAATAAACAAGCAAAGAAACGCAACGTCTCAAACACATAATCCATTAGTCAAAATTGCACCACAAAAATCTCCACGCCCTCTCTCTGTACCGCGTCCAAATATGGACACGTGGGATAGTGGGGTCGAGCCCCAGAGATTTCTGGAAGGACCATTCTATCCTTTTCCTGTTTGTTTTTTATATTTTCTCAAAAACACGGCAGTTAACTTGATAGCTATTAATTAATTTAGCGAAAAAAGCCCTCGCTTGCGCTCACGCCTCACCATGTATAAAAGGGTGAATGGTACAGTGATTGAATTAGCATTGTTTATAATAGACCCTCACCCTCTCTCTCTCTGTCAAAGAGTACCCTTAATCCCTTTCTAATCTAATTATCAGTTTCAATTTTGATAGATAGGTAGGCCTTTTCTCCGGATTTTTGGTTGTTTATTTCTCCTTATTTGTTAGCTTATGCTGAAGGAGAGCCTTTTGCAGGGTGATGCAAATGGAAGCAACAAGCGCCGCTTTTAGATCGCCGTTACTAATGTATAGAGGAAGTTCTACTTTTGTTAACAGATTCTGTTTCCCTGCGGTCCATTTTCATACTTCAACTCATTTCCCTATTAAGGTACATCAATTTGGGAATTTCATTTTATGGCTTTTACTTTGGGATTTATGAACGAGTAGGAATTCAGAGGTTTTAGCTTTTGCTTGCTTCAGAGCTTTCATTGTTAATTTGTGATTCAGTGAAGTTTGGCTTCTTTGCTATTGTTTGATTTTATGGTGGATGTATGAAGATTTTCTAACCGATGAGGGGGGAAAAATTAAGAAAAAGCTTATTCAGATCAAAGATATCTGGGCTTTAGTATTTCGACTTGTTGAATTTGATATGCTTGGATTTTTGTTCCTTACTTGACTTTGTGTTCCCTGATTTTTCAGCATTGTTCTTCGATTTCATACTCAAAGAGTGCGCGTAATGGAGTCACTTCTGGAAGAAGGAGATGCATGGTGGTGAGAGCATCATCACCATCAGATTCTTCTGAATCGATCGCTCCAATTGCTCCACTTCAGCTGGAGTCTCCAGTGGGGCAGCTCCTGTCGCAAATTTTATCGAGTCATCCTCATCTTGTGCCAGCAGCTGTTGAGCAACAGCTTGAACAGCTTCGATCGGACCGCGAAGCTGAAAAACAGAAGGAAGACCCATCTGCGTCTGGCACGGATCTTGTTTTGTATAGGTGAGTTTCCATGATATTGTAGGTTGACTAGGGTGTTTATCTCATGCTTGTAATGCCCATCCTATCTTAATATGTGTCCATCAAAATTATTAGGAGAATTGCAGAGGTGAGGGCAAACGAAAGGAGAAATGCTTTGGAAGAGATCTTGTATGCGTTGGTTGTGCAGAAATTCATGGATGCAAATGTGTCGTTAATACCCACTATAGCCCTTGCAGCAACAGACCCATCTGACAGAGTGGACACTTGGCCAATTCACGATGACAAACTAGAGAAGCTTCATTCTCCCGAAGCTTATGAGATGATCCAGAATCATCTAGCTCTCATTTTGGGAAACCGGTTGGGAGATACATCCTCTGTGGCACAAATTAGCAAACTCAGGGTTGGCCAGGTCTATGCAGCTTCTGTCATGTATGGATACTTCCTGAAGCGAGTTGATCAACGGTTTCAGCTTGAAAAGACAATGAAAATACTTCCAAATGCTGTGGATGGTGGGGCTAGTGATATTCATCAATCTGTAGAGCAGAACTTGAATCCTAATGGTAGACAGGATAACTTTCAATCTGTTTCATCTCATCCTGAAGCCTTTGCTGGTGGCATCAGTCCAGGGGGATTTGGGTATAGTATGAAGTCTTCTCGGTTGAGAACTTATGTGATGTCTTTTGATGGGGAGACACTTCAAAGATATGCGACAATCAGATCTAAGGAGGCCATTAGCATAATTGAAAAGCACACAGAGGCCTTATTTGGAAGACCTGAGATTGTTATTACACCTCAAGGGGCGGTTGATTCTTCCAAGGATGACCTTATCAAGATCAGTTTTGGTGGTTTGAAGAGACTTGTTCTGGAGGCTGTGACTTTTGGTTCATTCTTGTGGGATGTGGAAAGCTTTGTGGACTCTAGGTATCACTTCGTTCTGAATTGAACGCTTCTTGGTGTGCAAAATCAAATTTATATAGGACGAAGAACAAATTGTTACTAATTTGCTGCTAGTAAATTTGCTGATACATCCACGTAATTTGGACTAACTCGTATGTATATAGTTTTCCTTTCTCTTTTTCTCAGTTTCAGTTCTGCACTTTTACTCGTGGAGATGTCCCATGCTAAATTTATCCATATGTTTATATTGATTGAATC
The DNA here is from genome assembly GCA_026546855.1 of Erythroxylum incrassatum. Taxonomy (NCBI): domain Eukaryota; kingdom Viridiplantae; phylum Streptophyta; class Magnoliopsida; order Malpighiales; family Erythroxylaceae; genus Erythroxylum; species Erythroxylum incrassatum. The sequence continues at coordinate 9,595,965 of JANVCL010000007.1, forward strand.
TAAGGAGCAAAAGTTGAAGATTTAATATTTGGTTCATGCATCGAGTTTTGAGAGATAAAATATATCTCTAGGTCATAACGTGGATAAAGAGGGTTAAGTGTAAGCTAACCGAGAGAAAGCCACAGGATCTTCTAAGGTTAGAGTAAACACTTATCAAGAGAGCTCGTAGGATGAATTAAAGCATTCATAGGTTGTCTAAATTTGAAAGGGATTTCGATTGCTTTACCTATGAATAGGGGTTACATGTCTTAAAATGGTGTTGAGCTCCATTAACAATCCAAGTTAAGGGGCCTTCACATAAGGTTGTTCAAGAACTATCACAAGAAAACTACCGCTAAAATTTGTGATATAAAGAATGACTTCCACAGAGCTTTTGAAACAATCAATTAGGTTTATTCCTCAAGAATTAGACGCTTTTAGATTCCCCAGACAGTTGATTAAATGGATGTGCAATGTATTACAAAAACCATTTATAGCATTCTCATTAATGGGAAGACTATAAAACTCATTAATGCAATTAAAGGTTAAGATAATGTGATTTATCTTCTTATATTTTTACTCTTTGCATTAAGGTACTAACTGGGTCTATGAATCATAATATCAAACAAAATAGAGAATCCCATTTTCACAACATCTGCATTGCTTTAAAGACATTTAACCTATCGTTTATGGATGATCTATCACTTTCTATGTGGATCAACAATTTATTCAAAATCGTCATAAACCCTCTACAAGTGTTTATTAACCTTTTTTTAGTATCAATTAATAAAAATAAGAGCCACTTATTTGCATTAGTAGAAGCTGCTTACTTAGCTAGCAAGTTCTCAACTATCACAAGGTTGAACATCAAATAAGCACATTTTTACACTTTTATAACATGTGTTGAGCATGGTGAGCATACGAAGAAGGTGAGGACCTATGCTTCTTTGTAACGACCTTTTCTTTCCCGTCTCGATCACCCCTTTTCAAATATTTAGGCATTTCAATAATTACTAAATTGCTAACTCTCAAGGATTTTCAGCCTCTCTTCAACACTATACATAAAAGAGTAAGCCATTATAGCAGAAGACTCCTATCGTTTTTTGGTACACTAATGCTTATCAATTTTATGCTTAACAATATGTATGTTTATTGGTGTTCTCATATGATACTGTACATAAATTTAAGCAAAGTTATAGAGAAAGTCGTTAGTAATTTCCTATAGTTTAGAGTGGATTTAAATACCATAGGAGAAAAAATCTAATGATTAAGAGAGTGGCTTGCCAAAATTTAAAGGAGGATTAGGCATCATACCAATGAAAATAATGAATAAGATAATAATGGCTAAAAGACTATAGAGAATCTATATGAATAGAGAAGCACTTCGAATATGGCTCTACATCCACTTTCTAAAAGGGAAAAGTTTCTAAAAGATAAAACTAAGAATAAGCTACTTTTAGTGTAGCACCCTAATCTCACAAGACACGTATCCGATATTTTAGGTGATATCCGAGTATGTATCCCGCAAGGGTGGCATGCTAGAGCAGTCATTCAGTCAAAATTTATTACAAAATCTTTATTTCTTTAAAACAATGCACACGTATGCGGAAATCATTAATCAAATCAGGCTCACTTTATTTAAAAACATTTCCATTAACATGTATTATATTTATTACAAACATTAATGTTCAACAGTCAGTTGGGCCCATTTCAAATACATAACACTTGCAATCATAATGTAATTTAATTACCAAATCATTCACATACACTTTGTACAATTCTTGTAGAACATAAATTCAAAACAAAATCACTGAAGACATATGCAGGTACAAACTGATCTCGACCCTTAACTTATGCTCATTTGTAGTGGTTGAATCCCAATTGGTCTAATTGGATAAATCCTCTGAACCTGAAAAGTCACGTTGCAATTTTTATAAGTTTTGCAAACTCAATAAATGAACCATCATTGATGATTTCACCCAAGTCACATACACAAAATCATATATTTCACATATGTTCATTCAGATCATAAATAATCCAAATACTCACATTTTATGGCACATCACATAATCATTATGAATTAGATCAGATTTATACAAATACAGATGCATATGAGATTCCAGATTCATTATTATTGTTGTGACAGAGTGCTTATCACATACTTATACAGATACTGGCCTATTGAGCTCAGTCAGAATAGAATCATGGAGCATAGCTCTATATACATAATCAGAAATCACGAAGCAAAGCTCTACGTGCAAGCATTAATCACGGAAAAAAGCTCTATGTGCAAGCACTTTTATACTGGCTACTCTGGTCACAACATCTTTATTTAAGCATGCATTTTTTGAAATGCACCAAATACAAAATATATCATGTATAACAATCACATATGATGCACAGTCAGAAATCTCATAGTCATCGGACCTAAATTTGGTATTCAACTTTCGTTGAGAATTCACATAGCGTGATACACAATCATAATCTCATAGTCTTCGGACCTAAGTCTGGCATTCAACTTTTGTTGAAAATTCACATAGCATTCAGAATTTCAAAGCACTTACAATACATTCCCGAATACTAAACTCCTTGGACTTTAAGTCTGGAAATTCAAAAACAATCTCAAACAGAGAATAATTTGAAGTTTAAACAAATTCAATCAATCCTAGGAAAATCATCTAGGTTGACTCACAGTATGCTCCAGTATGCTATTGCTTGGATGGTCTGACAATGTCTGGCTGGAGTTCAATGAGCTCCTCTAAATCGTATAAAACACATTTACAAATATCACACTTTGCACAAATATATAAATGTTCTTTTATGCACATCAATGTATAGAAAATATGCACAATGCATATTCAATGACAATTCCGGGTTTCTTATTGTGATCCTTATCAACAAATCATTCAGATATCAAAAACCTCATTAATACCATTTGTACTTGTAATTTGGACCATAAAAAACAATGTAAAAACAATTTCATAACCTAATTGACCACTTCATATTTTTCTAACATACTTATAAGTCAACTTTACATAATTAATCTGATAAGGTAAATAACAAAATTAGGCAATACTTCCTTCTATAAAGTTGTTCTCTGATGTTTTAAGTTTCCAATGATACCAAGTTAATCCAATTTGGTTTAGTATACTAAAATTTATACTCAAAAGATTTTATACTGTTCTTAAGCTTCAATAGAATTCTTATCTCAACTTCCAATCAGATTATGAAATTCTTAAAGACAGAATTAAAATTTAGTCTCTTCATAAAATTTGTATCCATATGTCTCCAGTTCAATTTAAATCAATAATCATTCCATTTGGAAACATACTGATCAAAATATAATCAAAATACCGAAGTATGTTCAGTGAAATTATCTCAGTTATCATATTCTAGTATTCCTCAACATTTCACGTTAAATTCATCAACCAATCCATTTCATAAAGCTATGATTTTTGGTCAATGTCTTATGAATCTATTAGTTTAAGAATCAAGTCATTCGGATATCGGATGAAGAATTTATAATAAAAATATTGAAGAATGTTAAGAAATAATTTCTTCAAAAATAAGAAATTGAAAGTCACGATCGTACAGAAACACGATCGCGAGTTTCACCAAATCCTGCGAAGTTGCGATCGTGCATCTGCACGATCGTGATATCCACTGCACCTGCGAAGTCATGGTCGTGTAAAAGCGCGATCACGAATTTGTTGGTTCTTTTAGAGAAATCAGCATGATCGTGCTTTCTCTCTTCTTCTTCACCGAATTCCTTTTCTTCTTCTCCTTCCACTTTCCTTTTATTTCCAGATTTACACACATCTAAATCATCTATACTGCATTTCTAACCCCAATACAAACTCTAAACAAGTTAGATTCAAACTTATTCTTCAAATATCAAAAATTCAAAACTTCATATATGCAAAATTTAGTTTTTGTATTTTGTTCCTTTCTCTACTTTCATCTGATACACTACTTTTCACTTTTCTACTCTTTCATTTCATCAAAAGCTTATCATTTAGCAACTCTATACTACTACTTCACCATATCTTCATTTCATATCATTAAACTCATCTCTATAAACACTTCACATAGCCATGCATGAACAGTACAACAACCATATAACCATAACAGAGTATATAAATTCATTGATTTTTATAAACTTCTTTATCATTCCCATTTTATCAGTCCAATTCAACATCATCAAGATACCATTTACAAAACCATAAAGCTTAAAACTCAACTTACTTTATTCAACTCAATTTCCAGGAATAGAGTTTTCGGTGGTTGAAAACCAACGTGAATAAACATAGCAAACACCCTCTAAGGACTGAAATTCGTACTTTAACGTAAGAATCAATAACGAATTACACAAACCTAATCAACAAGTTGTTTTGGTGCTAAAGAAAAAGAAGAGAGTTTTGGTATTTTCGGTGATGAACAAAACTTCCAGCTGCAGAAACTTTCCTTCTTAAACACGTGACTACGTGTATTACCAATTCATTGCCACATGTCACCATGCATATAAGCCATTTTTCAATCTTTAATCAGTCCACATGTCACCATGCATATAAGCCATATGTCAATATTTAATCAGTCCACGTGTCACACTATAATTAGTCCAAATTTTAATATTTTTTCTAAAATTCACCAAAAATTCTGAAATACCCTAAATAGACCAAAATTATCAAATCACATTTTTAATTGTATTACTAACTCAATTATACCCGAAAAAAGTCATGAATGCATATACAATCATAGTAATGTGCAAAAATTAATATTATCGTGTATATATATGCCATATTTTGCATAAGCATGAATTGTACTTTCTAATTTCTTAATAAGTTCTCATATTCACTATTCAAGTCTTATCATGAGTAACGGGATGTTACATTTAGACCATGAATTAGCTCCTAAAGATAAGGGATATAATGAGCAATGTGATGAAAAGCAAGATAGGGAATGAGATTGTGGTATGATAATTAGTGTAGCCCTATTCATAAGAAACTTAAATTAGCTACCTTAAGACTTATGATGGTAGATCATGATAAGGTTGAAGAACTAATACAAAGATATAAATGGACTTGAAATATGAAAAGCTCCTCCTTCTTAATAAATAACTTAACAAATTTCAAACCTAACTTTAGAAGGAAGGATACAATAGTATGAATGAGGCACTCTTCAATGATATTCACTAACCAATCTTACTATAACCTATTCAGAACACCAATACAGAAAGTGTTCTGGCTCAAGTTAATGTGGGATAAACACAATCTTCCAAAGGAGTCCTTTATTCTTTATTTAACCATTAAAAAACATATAAAGAACCACGGAAATGCTAAGAGGGGATAAAACAAACCTAAACTTCAACTGCATATTATGCAACCAAGAGTCATAAAGTGTCAACCATATATTCTTCTAATGTCAATTCACAAGTTGTCTCTAGATTAAAATCTAAAGGTTATATAAATACTTTTATAGTATCTGAGAGGAAGGAAACCATTGATTGGGTAAGAGAACTTGTAACAATTGAGCAATGCTAACTACAATATCTTTAAGATAGCATTTAACTATTTGATCTATGCAATATGGCAAAAGAGAAATGCAAGAGCCTTTAAAGTAACAAAGAAATCATTTGAGACCTTGACATTAACCATAACGTGTTAGATCAAGTGGATAATAGTTACAAGTCATTCATAAATTCATATTAGCGACGAAATGAAAAAAAATATGGAGTTGACCTCAAGACCATTAATGACTTTTGAACATGAGAGGAACTTATAATTACCTGCTAAGAAGAGTGGTCCAAGTACTGATAAGAGCCATATTTCCAACATAGTCTACATTTCAGCTCGTTTATGACTAAACAACTACCACTCCCTCGTTTGCAATATGCTAGTACTCTTTAAGCTTAACAAAGCATGCCTCATCCACCCTGTAAAAATATTGTTTGCACTCTCTAGCTCTTATACTCAAGTCTTGACAATATAATCATGCAAAAGTATTAAAAGGCTTTATTAACTTTGTATTAGACTTTGGCCTTGTCCCTCTAGGGTAATTTATAAATTCATTTCAATTTAAAAGGATAAATATTTAGATTTGTTTAACCTTGTATCTGGACTACATCATATATGAATCCATATATATTACAACTTTTTTAAGGGATCGCCAAATATATAATACATAAAATTTATATTTAGTTTAAGAAATTTTTGTAATAATTAATGCAATGCATTTACCATAAGATTTTTAAAATTCAAGAGAATTTTTTAATGATATTTTATATGAACACAATGTTAAGAATAATGTAGTAGCATTGGTATCGAATTGGGTTCTGATATAGTACTGTACTAATATCAGTCAATACCGGGTACTGTTTCAAGTAATTTTTTTAAATTTATGTAATATTCCCTGAATTTTTAAAATTTAAAAATAATCCATTAGTATATTGTACTATATATTTTATAATTTTACATCAACTTTGTCTTCAAAAATTATAATAATAAAATTTTAAAATAATAACAATTTATTTATTTTCATTAACATTAATTTTCAAATATTTTACATATAAATAATAACCAAAATTAATATAAAAATAATTTAATAATCATACAAATATAAAATTAAGAAAAATACAAAGTATTTAAAATATTATATTTTCATCATATAATAAATAATAATTATAGCATAATATCAAATAAAAAGAACAATAAATATCTTTAACTCTCTAACTATTACAATTTATAATAAGAGTTCGTGATGAAGAAACAATTAACTAGAAGTGAAACTTGAAATAAACACATTTACAATTACTTTGCATATATAGAATTTAACGTATACATCTAATATAAATAAAATTAAAAGAAGAAGAGAAACAAAAACTTAGAACTTTAGTCAATCGTTTAGGTGTGATACCCGCTATAATTGCATCATTTAGTGCAAAATCGTTATTATCATCATTATTCAAATTAATTGCACTAAATGACATATAAATGATTTCTCATCCAAGATTATCTTCTAAGTCACTCTCATCTCTCAAACTTTGTTCCTCAGAAACTCAATCCACTAAAAGATCAATATTATCAATGCAAATTGGATCTACTAAATTACGTGTTCTATTAAGAGTCTTAATAAATAATAAAATGTAATTATTAAAAATTATAGAAAATTATATATAACTTAATAATGATAATAATATACCTTTCTTGAAGATTTAAATTGTATCAAACAAACACTAAGTGATTTAATGTTTTATGCTCCAATTTATTCATTTTCTTAGAATGGATGAATTTAAATGGGCTTCATTTTTTTCACAGTTTGTTCTATTCACACATTGACTTAGACTTTGAATTACAAACCTTTGTAATTCTAGAAAATCCCTTCCAAATTAGTCCCACTAAGAAATTATAAGTCGTAAGACAATAAGAGAAGCTTTATAAACAAAATAAGGTGATAATTAATTTTCAACAAGTAACAAAAGTGAAAAAAACATATACCTGAATTAAGTTTTGCTCTTTGTCGAATAGCAATTGGCATCCCAAAATTCCTAGAAGACTGCTTGTAAATCTTCATTTATGAGCTTAGGAGATATTGCATCTTCTCTAGACAATAACTATTGTAATAGTTAATAGCATTTCACTATTAACGTCAACTTTCTTTGTAAAAATTGGTTTGAAATAGACACTAAGATTTAAAGATTCCCCAACTACAAACAACGGAGAGTAAAGTTGTCTTTTCCATCTCTCTCATTGATGCTGCAAGATAAGGAGTGTACAAAGAAGACTTATTTTTCATATTGGCTTTAATTGCTTCTTTCACCTTCTCTATAACATCATAAAAATAACCCAATGTTGTCTTTTCATCACTATCAGCGAGGCTCACAAACTCATATGGCAAATTTGCATTGGGATCAAAATTTAGTATTTTTAAGTATAATTCTGAAAACCTCCAATCCAGTGTTAGATATAGCATGCTGAACGGCAACTCACTTATCACTTATAAACATCTGTCTCAACTCTTTCTTTATCATAATAAAATATTGAATCGATGCAACTCTTGTAATAACATGACAACACAAATATCTACCATTAGTAAAACCCTTTCTTATTAAATTCAAGACCCATGCACATTTATAGATGAACTTGGTCACCTTTTTTGTTTTCTACACAGTCTCATCAATAATAGGAAAATACCTAGCATCTTTTGTATTTTCTAGCATTAAGTCAATGCAATGTACAACACAAGAAGTCTAAAAAAAGAATTATACTTGCTTTATAACCTTCTTCCTGTCGCTTGATGAGTATAATCATTTTCAGTGATGAACTGAACAATATTTTCTAGCCCTACTTTATTCACAACTCATCAAATATTTCAAATAAAGTATCAGTATTCCTAACAAGGCCAAATGCATCAATAGGCTTCAAAAACATTGAGCCCTTTATAAAATAAACCAAAAAATTAATAATATGCTTACCTCTCCCACTTGTCCAACTATCACACATGATTAAACACACATAAGTAGCCCAATATATTCTTCTTTCATCCAAATAAATTTTAATTTTATAAACTGAGCTACTTAAAAGTTTAATTCTGTAGTTATCAATAGAAGGAGCTTTATATTCCAAATCGTAAGGGGCTATCGCATCCATCATAGGCTGATAATAATAAGATTGGGAAGCATTGAATCCTACACCTGAATCGTACAACCATCTATTCATTTCCATAACTACATTATGAGTTGTTTCTCTTGATTACATAGTGTTACAAATTGAAAGATGAGCTCTAGGATTTTTTAATTGTGCAAGAAAATTTGACACCTGCTTTCTTCTTTTCCTAACATCAAGTCTAGATGCAAAATTCACTTCTTGCTAGGAAGGAACACTACCACTTTTAACATTTCCACTATCATCGTGAATACTAACAAACCAACTTTTGTTACCAATTTCATAATTCAATCTCTCCCTTCTATCTTCCTCGTGATGATACTCTTCAAGCAAAATTTTCGTTTACCACTTCACTTCATAACTCACTTTCTTACATGGTTTCATATCTCTTTTAACCCTAAATAAATGCTTCTTTAATCTGGTGATGCCTCCACCTTTCAAATGTTTGTTACAAAATAAGCAAATAGTATAGTTCTTCAGCATGAGCCCAAGTTGGATTGTTGTATCTTCCTAAATCGGTTGAATGATAAGGAGTTCTTGAACTTCCTTCTATTTATCTATAAAAATAAATGAAGACATATATCAAAATAAAGAAAACATAATTTCATTATCAACTACTATCATAAAATATGTATTGTTTAACTCAAAAGTCCAAACTAACACATTATATAATACACATATACATCTTATATTATATAACTTATTCTGTATGATTACATCATACAAAATTTGATTTCCTCCAACACAATTCACCAATAAATCAAAAACTAACAATTCAAATATTCAACATACACAATTCAATTCATCCAACACAATTCACCAATAAGTCAAAAACTAACAATTCAAGTATTTAACATACACAATTACATAATAAACATATACATCTTATATAATTTAATTCATTTTGTATAATTACATCATACATAATTCAATTTCATCAAACACAATTTACCATAAGTCAAAAACAAATAATTCAAGTATTCAACATACATAATAATTCAATACACTTAATAGTCATCAACTTGAATATGTTTGATGAAAAATATAAAAAATTACATGCATGAAGTGAATTGAACTTAATAAATAAAGAAATTATTTGCGCCATTATGTATGAGTTAAATTTGACATTAGTCATTTAGTCTTTTTAACATAAATGAGTTTGGCCATTTACTTAACAAATAAATTGAGTATAGAGAACTAAAAAATGGAAACAAAGTTTAACTTTAAATACTTATTAAGCTATTAGAGAAATACTTTGTTGATGTTTAATATTAAACTTACAAACATTTAACTAATTCATTTCAATTTGATTAAATCCACAATAACAAGTATCATCAATGGTAAGTCTTTTTATAGAAGATAATTTAATGCATTAAGCAAGAAGTAAAAAAAAAACTTTATAAATTTCAAAAATTTTAAAGAAAATTGATTAGAATTTAAAAATATATTAAAATCACATTTAATTTAATTTAATTAATAACAATTATACACTTATTTAATATTGCATGTTCAACACTTTTCAAAACAAAATTGAAGAGGATAAACTTAATCATTACATTAAAAAACATCATTAAGTTAAATTTGAATAATATCTTGTAAAATATAAATATATACAAACAATTACAACTTTCATGTTTCAATTTTCAAACCCAAATTTTCCAATGGATTTATTTTCTTCATAAATTGGCAATGCTTAAATTACATTCAAATTGAACCAACTTACACAAATATTTCCAACTTTCAAACTCAAATTTCTCAACTAACACAAACAATTCCAACAATTCTATCTGTCAAACTATCCACAAAATACATATGACACATCACAACCAAAATACAATCCAAATGCAATTCAGGAGCAAAAGAAGCAATTCAAAACACACCGAAAAAAAAATCAGAAACAGCTATTTGCTTCGGTTGAGTCAGGTTGTTTTTTAACGTCTGGTTGGGTCAAGAAGCCAGACCTGAAATTTTGCAATTTCTGGTTTCAACTTCAAGCAAGCAACAACGATGGTGGCAGGTGTAGAGCAGCAGGCACCAGAGGGATCGGAGAGGAAAGACAGTGAGACAGAGAACGTTGAGAGGAGAGAGATTTTTGAGAATTTGAGTCAGAGGGAGTTCGCGTGGGTGGGTTGAGTATTTTTTTTTTTTTTTTTTTGCAATTCTATTTCTAGAAAAATTTAAATTTATGGTATCAACCATATTTGACAGGCATTACATTAGTTGTTGCCAAACGAAACTTTCAACACTGGCCAGTACCTAAAGCTGATACCAAAGAGATTGGTTTCGCACCCAGCTGGTATGGGCAGTACGATACAAAAAAAAAAAGTTATTCTGCAAATCTAGTTGAGACAGCTCCAATTATTTGAACATATATATGAAAAGATAGATGCATGCGACTTCGTTGCCTACCTGTTAACATATTCCCGATGAGACTGATAAAAAGACCACACATCATGGTGGTTTCTATACAAGAGAATCAATAAAGATTGATGAAAGAGACAACCTTCGTTGCCTAGTCTGTTAACATCTTGATGATGAGACTGATAAAGAGACCACACAACAAAGTGGTTTCTATACAAGAGGATCAATAAAAAAAAACATCATACTTAAAGCACAATCATACAGATTATCAACACCAGTGACCGATAGAGTAACACAATTAAGCCAATCCCCACACTGTTCTCTTACAAACATGATGTCTCTGCTTGTTTTCACATCTAATTATAAGGGACCAGTTGCAAATCTATGGAACTGCACCTTGTGCACATTACCTTATTGGTTGGGTCCTAGAAGAGCTAAAAGGAATGCCCTGTAATGGCCAGATGTGTCCGAGTGAACCGCATCATTCAACGTCTTCTTGTACTTCTTCAGGTATTCAGCTTTTATGTATTGCATATCAATTTCAGTCCTTGTCACAATTACTCTTACAAGCGCAGTGTCATTGGTCCCCAGACCTTTCATAGCTTTATGCAACACCTGCAATTCACGAAGAAAGATTACAATAACTTTGACTTCTACTCCCCAATCCCGTTGAACTGGAACGGCAGCATCGTAATGTAAAAAGGAAACCGACTAGCACAAGTTTTTGTGGAATCCTAGTTTCGTGATACTAGTGAAATACAAATGTATAACCTAAGTGGACCCTGATGGTAGAAAACAAGAAAGCAAAAGATCAGCATTCCAAACAAGCATATGATCAACCTATTAAGAATCGGGTAAATTATTTATCCAACTTTTTAACAATTTATTAAATATCTCAACTTTCATTTTATACCACTAGAGCAAACAACACCACCTAGTATGAATCCTGCTGCTCCAGGGGTCATTTTATACCACTACATATCCAAATTTATCAAAAATATATACTTATGATAGAAATTAAAAGTATTCAAAATGATTTTGCCATTATATTCAAAACAATTTTTTAAAGCTCCCTATAAAATTTGGCAACATTATTCTCCCTATAAAATTTGGCAACATTTATTTTTCATTTCTTATGATTTTTCAAAATTTAAGCATTCAAAAAATTATAAAAAATAATTTATTGATCAAATATTTTCAAATTTTTACCAAAGATACATTACATTATTATTAACACTTGTACAAATTTTCTAGTCAAAATTCCAAGTACTGAATTTTTTTGAGAATGACAACTTAATATAATGAAATTCTCTCACCATCTGAGATATATATGTATTAACAATTTTTTAAATCATGATATCTAATGTTACAAAATGAAAGTTTAGATATATTTGATATTTTACTCATAGTTCAGGACATCCTATATAATTTAACATTAAAAATATGATCAATACTATTAACGATGACACCAAATAAGACGAACTTATTTTCATTCTGTTGCATCCAAACAGTAAAAGGAAGAAAAATGAAAACATTCTTGATTCCTCAAGTTGCAAAATCCCCAGACAATGGTACCAAAATTTAAGTTGAACTTACTACATAGTGTTTTGTCCCTTTTCATTATCAACCTTCATGGAAGATCTTTTAACTGATACAGTTAAAAAAATGAAGCAAAGAACACGATAACACAAGTTAAGATCATTGGTCAAAGGAATCACTATTATCTGTCTTCACATAGCCACCAGTAAGTCATTTAAAGATTATGACCCGTCTAAACAAGAGGTGACGTCAAAGTATCTCTTTATGAGAAACCAATTACAGTAAGAACTATTAACTCTGCTGAATGGTTAAAAATTTTACCTTGGAAAAATATCGTGCAGGGTTTTCTGAGCATTGCAAAATTGTCAATAGACCGTGTCTAAAATGTCCTGATGTTTCTCGTTTTACTGCCTGTTTTTGTTTGAATTAGATTTCACATAGGAAAAACATTTATAACAAAACAAAACAATAGGATTTGAAAATGCTTACCTTCTTCAGTGAATTTCCATACAAGTTATTGTAAGCAAAACTAACAGCAGCCAAATGCGCAGCACTTCGTTCACAAAAAATATGAATGAAAGCATTTTCGTCAGTCCCCAACTTCTTTTCCCCTGCTTTATACAAAGTCTTGGCATCATTCTCAACGAATGCTCTATCCACTTCAGGTCCTTCATAACGAGGTGTGCTAAGGTATGCAAGCAAGAGCTTCATAAAACATTTTCCATGACTAAACAACTTCAGTATCATATCTTTAGTGCCTAAAGAAACTAAACAAATAAATACACCAGTAATGAAGGAATAAGAAATTCAAATTATCACTTTCTGAACAAACAAGTGTATTGGATGAATTGGTCAATCTTCTAAGTAGACAAGCAAAATTTGTTGTATTCTTACCCCACACGTGCCAATAGCAACAATCCATCCAGCTATAAGAGACTATTATATAAATTTTGAGAAGAAAATGCTCATGAGGTACAGCCGCATATAGTCATGCAGTAAACTTCAATTTACTGCATTATGTTATGTCTAGGCTGGATTTGAAAATCAAACATGTGTATTGCAAGTTCTGCAAACTTATGTGTGAAAGCTTGGATCACATCCTCTTTCAATGTAGCTATACAAGCATCATCTGGAATCTGATTCAAAGTAAATGCAGATTACAATCTGAGAGCTGGTCCCAAATGATAAGCTGATCCTCTGGGGATAAACTTCAGATAAAAAGTGATGCAACTATATTTAAACTATGCTTGAGCTACTGTGTCTAAGGCATTTGGTGAGAAAGGAACATGCCAACATGGTGAACATGATGTTTATTCATTGAGCAGGTTCAAAATCAATTGGATAACGGAGGTTAAAATTGCAAAAGGTTTAGTGATAGCCTTAAAAGTTAAGAAGTTCAAGCAACAGTCTCTGCAGAGTGTGCCTCAGACTCCTCAGGCTTCAGGTCCTTGTGTGGAGAGTTTAAATCCTTCTTAAGCTTGATCTCAACAGTGATTTCCCCAGCTTAGAGTCTCTAAAGCATATCCCTAGCAAGCTTCTCTGCTTTACCAAGCTAATGCTATTGTTTTGTTACCAGATTCAGGTTTGTTACCCATTTTGGGGAAGCTCTTAATTCAATTTTTTTTCAAATCTAAAAAAAAAAGATAATAAATGCAATCTTTTGCAATCAAAAGAGAGCTACAAGTGTCCATAACTTCTGTAGTTTAGCACCGGAATCATCTGAAACTTATGTTTCTAAACAGTACGTCGACAAATATATCTCACTTTACTTCTATATTGGCAGATGAATAATGAGATAAAAGAATGTTATCAAGGGGAGGCAATACCAAAGTATAAATGAAGTTTCTGAACCACATGTTTCTTAAAAAAAAAATGCTCATATGAAAAAGAGGGCTTACCCTTTTATGATCTCCAGAGGTCCGTGCTTCGATATCATGCTCAAGGTAGGTTCCAAATTTTGTATAATAATGTTGTTTGAAAACCTGTATTTGTGATGGAATGCGAGAGCAAATTACCTCAGTTACACCTTCCAGATTTAATGTGTCGGCAATTATTCCTTTCCTTATAATTATTGCATCACGTCCAGGTGGATCATGCATCCAAAGCAGAACAGCTGTCTAGAAAACAGATAACACTTTCAGAACTTTAAACATGTTATGTACTTGTTCACAAGATAACAAACTATATAGTTCCTCTTATGGGATTTGTTAAAATATTGGATGGTAGAAATCCATGGTATTAAAAATGATAAAAAGAAGTCCAGTGAGTATAAAATTGGTACCTCCAATTTCCCCCTCAGCTCAGAAGACAAGCGCTTAAAAAGTTCCTCAGAATACATTGTTCTATATTCGTTTAGGATGAGTGAACGTTGTGTTGCATCTCGATGAGCAAGGATATTGATTACCGCAGAAGTGTCGCATCCAAATCCTTTTTAAAACAAAGAAAATCATCCATTTGATAACAGTTTGTAGCATTATAAAACTTCTATCATACACATGGCATGACTCTTCAGTGGATTTGGACCAACCATCGCCCTTAACAACTAAAAGCCCCACATGAAAGTAAATCTACTAGTGCAGCTATCCAGAAAAGGCAGGCCTTAAACAGATAATCATTGGTACAGTGAATATCCTTAGATGAAATGTTTCAACAAAGGAACAAACATAAATTGTTCTGGAAATCATAATGACACTAAATCTTACAATTACACTAAAGTAGGAATTAAAACATCAGAATTAGCATTTCAGAAAGTTCATATTCCGAAATACTCCTACATTTATGATTTGGATTAGCAACGAACTTTCTTACATGCATTTATGTTATTAGAATCAGCCAATCTTTTTCTAAAATGCATTACTATTTAGGCACTATTCAATGCACTTGTACATACAAAGACATATCAATTGATACATGTATGGACACATCTAAGGTGAAGTATATGTTCTGTATATGCAAAAAAAAAAAAAAAGATAAACAGAACAAAAGAACATCTAATTTCCAAGGTAAATTAACTCAAAAAGTTATCTCAGTGACTTCGTAACAAATGGCCATCTACCAAACTAAGAGGGAGGCATCGTCAAGCTCTTACATGAATATCAAAAAGTAATGATCGAAGTGATTTGTAAGCCAATTTAATGTTCGTCTTGCACTTTACTTTCCACCTGCTACAATTCTCAAGACTACGGATAAGAAGTATCATCCTCTTTTTCAATTCTTAATACAAGTAGCTGGCCGTTGATACAAGGGACTAACGTGGGGCAATTGGATTCAGAAGCAAATATAGGTAAGTTGCAAAAATTAAAATGATGACCATAAATGAGGAAAAACTGACTTAATAACAATCCTTAGGAAAGATAAATTATTTCTCTCAGACTTGAATCATCACCATCTGCATATCTCATGTCTCGCTGTATCGCTCCGCAACCCAAAAAAAAATAGGGCATTGCCCAATAATTAAAGCCCGCGATCAAGCCAATAATTCCAGCAACTAGTAGGGAAACCAAACGTGTACACTTCAAACAATTTCCCAGGACATCAATCTGGCATGAAAGCTCTCAAGATACCCAGAAACCACAAAACAGCCACAAAGCAAGAGAAAAGGAATGAAATCTGGGAGAGGGGAGAAGAGGAGAAAGTACCTTTGAAAGCCTTGTGAAGTTGAATGGCATCATCTCTTGGGGAGCTCAAAACTGGAGGAACGGTTAAGGTTGCCATTTCACCACCTTCTTCCAGAACACGTCACAAAGAACGATGGCAGAAACAACCTCTATTTTATTTTATTTCCGGTTTTATATTAAGCAACCAATGATTAAACTGTCGGGTCCGGTGAGCGACCTCATTTCTTACATGTTTATTGGTATTTTATTTATTACCAACGTCTTTTGGACATAATAAACAAGAATAATATTCTTCAAATATTTTTAACGTTTATAATACTTTTTTAATTTATACAATTTAAAGGAGTGCTTAGTTCATGAGTTTTAGAATAAATCAATAGGTATGAAAAAAATAATAAGTAGTTGGTTTTATATTTTATATTATCATTATAAGAACAATATTTTCATATCTGACTTTTGGGGATTAGTCTATGCTTCCGAAATATGAAAAGGAATTAAGTTTTATTCCTGACTTAAGGGCAAGTCTCACGAGCATGACAAGGTATGATACTTCTTGTTACGACCCTGACTTACTTCTTTTTTTCTTTTTTAATTAAATATAATTAAAATATAATTAATTAATTATAACTAATTAATTAGTTAGTTATATTTTAACTAATTATATTGTAATTAATTATGATTAATTAATTAATTTAGTATAATTAATTAAAATATACTTAATTACAATATAATTAATTAGTTAAAATATAACTAATTAATTAATTAAAATATAATTAATTAATTGAAATATAATTAATTAATTGGAATACAATTAATTAATTGAAAATTGATTAATTAATTAATTAATATATGGTTAATTATATATAATTAATTATATATTTTATCTTTTTTAGCAATTAAATGTAATTAATTAAAATTTTGATGTAAAACAAAATTTTGACAAATTTTTATTTTTTAATATTTTAACAAACCAACTACTGTCAATGGTAATAGTAATCATTTATTTCTCTTAACTAACTATCATAATTATAATAATTATATCTATTCTCATTTCTCACTATATTCATTCACATTTTTATTACTATTCTTCTCTATAAACCAACCGTTCCTTGAGACTATCTTATCATATTCGTAATTCTATAAGTTGCAACAAGATAGGATGTGCCTTAGGTTCCATTTTTGACACCCCTAATGTGGTTAAACCTTGAAATTATAAGCTAAATTTTTAACAATCAAAATCTTATAATTTTAGCAAGAAGATAGTGTTAATGATTATGTCTTGGATTACCAAGTGACATAAGAATAAATCCTATCTTTAATGTAGCGGACTTAACTATTTATCATGGACAAGATGAGGAATGCCCTACTATAGCTATAAGAATTTCAGGCACTCCTCAGGCACTCCTCATCCTAAAGAGGAAGTAGAGGATGTTCTCAATAAACAAATTGTAGTCACAAGAGACAGAGGATATCATCAATTTCTTGTCAATTGGAAAGGAAGATTGATTTTTGATAGTACTTGAATGTTAGAATCTAAATTTTAGAAGTTGAATCCATACTTATATTATCAGTATTTATCACATTCTACATCAAGGACGACTTTAGACAAGTCGAGGAAAATTGATGTAAAATAAATTAAAGTCTATAAAAGAAATAAATGAGGAAAGATTAGTCAACCACAATCTTTAATTTGGTGGGATGAGGATTGAGAATTAAGTTAACACCAAAGTAGGCTGAAATTTAGATTGTATTAGGATTCCTTATTAGATAGGAAGTAGTAGTATATGTTATTCTATTTTAGATTTGTTATCCTAGTTGTATAGGACTTTTTTTGGACTTATAATTTCTATTATAATAAGATTTTAATTAGGAACTCTTTCCTACTAGAATAAAGGTTATAAGAAGTGTGTGTGTGTGTGTGTGTGTATTTAGCTCTTCATCAATAATAAGCAGCCTGAAATTTTTCTACAAACTTATGCTTTTAAATAAAAGTTGTGATGCTTCTTCTAAGAGTGATTCTTATACTCTAAGAGTGATTCCTAGTTTCCTACCTTCTATTCTTTGTGTTCACCATAAAATTCTAGTAACCAAAATCTTATGTTCTAGTGTATTAAAACTTGAAATCAAAATTAGGAAATATAGTTGATATTAGGCTACTAGAGTGTTAAGTTTCAGGTTTAAATTTTAGCTAGGAATTGATGTATGCTTAATTGATTATACATTTACTCTATAACACTTAGTGATTCAAGTTATAAAATGCTTAAGCTTTGATTCATAATTGGTTTTAGGTACAAGTTTGAAGCAAAAGAGCTAAAATGAGTTAAAAGTACATTCTTTGAGCCATCCTCTTGATATTCAAACTCATTTGTCTTTGTAGAACAAGAACAAGATGGATTAGAGTAAAGATGAGACAAGAAAATGTAAGAAAAAGAAGCATTCAACATGACTTGTAAGATACACAGTTGTGTATCCATTTGCACAGTTGTGTATAAATTCAAAAATGGCATTAATTTGATGCAAGGTTGGATACACGGTCGTGCATCCAACTATGCATCTTTCTATAAACCTAATTTTTATATAAATAGACATGTACATAGCAAAAGACGGCCAAAATCATTTTTAGAATAAGAAAGAAGGCAAAACACTCACTTCTTTGATATCTATGGAGGGCTAGTCTTCTTCCTTTTGGTTCGAAGGCGAAATCAAAGTCGAAGATCACATTTGAGCATCTCTTTATTGTGTATTGTTGACTCTCTCTCTTTAGAGATTGTTTATGTTATTCTTTGCTTATTGATTTGGGTATTTATGTAAGAATGATTTGAATGCTTTCATTAGATTGTTTTTATATAAACCTTTTACTAGAATCTTTAATACAATACGTAATAGTTGTGTTCTTGATTCATTTGTGGTAAACTAATGATGTTGAATCATCAAGAATAACATAAACTAGGTTAAATGACCTAAGCTTGTGTGGTTGTTTCCTAGATTAATCTATTTTTTTAGTTCATAATGCGACTGTCCAATTAAATCTAGACAACTTATTCTAGGTTTTTCGATAGCTAGTTTAGTTAAAGAACTTATTTTGATTAAACAAGACCTAAAAGAAAATTGAGGTTAGCAAAGCTTATTGTTAACCTATGATTAATAGTTTCTAAGAGGTGTGAAAACAACAAAACAATGAAGTATGTTTATTTGTATGTAGGTTGAGATTGAAATGAGAATCAGATTCTAACTCAGTCATCAATTTTATCATTTTCTCACTATTTTAATTAAATTGCTTTCATTATTTTATCTTTCAATTCCAACCAAACCTCTTTATTTCTTAAATATGGATTCTTTTCATTGCAAAAGCTACACATGCATTCCCTGTGGATATAATTCCTTCTAACCACTATTATAAAATTTCGTGTGCATAGTTAGGTTTTATTTTTTAGTTTGTTAGACGCACATCAAGAATTTTGTTGCCATTTCTGGGTAGACTGGTACTTTAGTTATTTCTTAATTTTTACATGTTTGTTAGTGTTGGTGTATGGTAATAACAAGATCTCCTCATAGAGAACCTTTACAATTTGATCTAGAGATCGAAAGGACACTGTGAAGGTTACAAAGGGAGATGAGGACAACTCCAAAAGTACAACAAGAGCTTGAAATTGAAGAGACAATGGATAATCCAAGAACATTAAGGGAGTTGGTTGCACCACACTTAACCCAAAGACCATTATTCATTACTTTTCCTAATTTGCTTAAAATGTTACTTTTGAACTTAAGTTTGGGTTAATTCATCTTTTTCCTAACTTCTATGGACTTGAAGGTGAGGATACACACAAGCATCTCAAAGAACTTGATGTGGTTTGTGTGAGTATGAAACCTCCAGGGTTGATAGACGAGTATATCATGTTAAGGGCTTTCCTATTCTCATTGAAAGATACAGCAAAGGACTAACAATTTAATTTGCTTGTTGGGAGCATGAACATGTGGATTGAGGTGAAGGGGCTATTTTTGGAGAAATATTTTCCAACATCGAAGAAAGTCAACATAAGAAAACAAATATGTGAGATAAAGCAATACAATGGAAATTCCCTTTATGAGTATTAGGAGCGCTTTAAGAAGTTGTGTGCTAGTTATCCCCACCACAACATATCAGCACAACTCCTTATCTATGTGAAGGATTTTACCTATGGAAAGGATTTTGGCAGATGTAGTAAGAAGTGGGGCATTATGTGAGAAGACTCCTATGAAGGCCAAGATTTTAATTGAATGCATGGCCACTTACTCAAGAATTTGGCACTTGTAACGATGTTTTCGTGTAAAAGAGGTAAGTACTTCCATTCATCGTCTTTTAGATGAGCTAACTTCTTTTGTTAGACAATTTGCAATCTGATAGGCACAACTAAAGGCATGTGGAATATGTGCAAATATAGGTCATCCTATTGATGGGGGCCTAACCTTACAAGAGGGAAGTATGGAATATGTCAATGCTGTAAGAGGGAATTTTCCTAACGAGTACAACATGTATTTCCAAACATATAACCTAGGTTGGAGAGACCATCCCAACCTGAATTACAAAGGAAATAGGCAATAGAATCACTTCCCGAATAGGCCACAAGGAGCACAACAATCTCATATAAGGCTATAAGCCTCCTCTTCCAATTTAAGTACATCTCTAGAAGACTTAGTTAAGTCTCTTGCTACTAACACTTTGCAATTTCAGTAGGATATAAAACAATTCTAGTAAGATACAAAATCGAGCATCTAAAACTTAGAAAAGCCAGATGGGTCAGATGGTGGTAGTTATCAACCACATAGAATCACTAAGCAGATGAAAGTTTCCATCTCAACCTGAGGTAAATCCAAGGAACATTAGCGCCATAACCTTGAGGAGTAGAAAGGAGCTTGAGATTACCAAGTGGACCCCACCGAGGATATCCAGTGAATGAGAGATCGAGAAGGAGTTGGGAAATGAAGGAAATCCCTCATCTAGCAAAAAGGTAAACTTTAAAAGCCTTAATATAGTTAGTACTAATCCTCTACCTTTTCCTATTAGATTAGCAAAATCGAACAAGGAGGAAAAAGATAAGGATATATTAGAGACTTTTCAAAAGATAGAAGTGAACATACCTTTGTTAGATGTAATCAAGCAAGTACCCAAGTATGCAAATTTCCTTAAGGAATTATGCACTAATAAAAGAAAGCTGAGAGGTGACAAGAAGGTGATGATGGGTGAGAATGTTTATGTGGTTTTCAAGAAGAAGATACCTCCAAAATGCTAGGATCTAAGTATGTTCACTATCCCTTATAGAATTGTTAACGTTGTGATTAATAGAGCTATGCTAGATTTAAAAGCTTCAATCAATGTTATGCTTGTTCAATTTACGTTTCCTTAAATTTAGTCCCTTTAAAAGAGACAAATGTTATCATACAATTAGCTGACCGTACTAATGCTTACCTTGATGGAGTAGTTGAGGATGTATTGGTCTAGGTAAATAAGTTAGAGTTCCCTACAGATTTTTATATAGTTGATATGAATGATGAAACCTCGTACAATCCAATACATGTCTTACCAAGGAGATTATTTCTTAATATAGCCCAAACTAGGATAGATGTTCATAAGGTCACCCTCACGATGGAATTTGATGGGGAAGTAATTCATTTTAATATTTTTGGTGCAATGAAACATCCTCAAAATGATAATTCTATTTTCTCTATTCATGTGACCGATCCCCTAGTGCAGGAGATGTTTAAATTAAGTTGCAAGGATCAATTAGAAGCAATCTTGACTGAACACTGAGAATCAAAAGTCACTAATGATGTTGAGTTAGGAAAGAGCTTATTGAGATGGCGGCTACCTTACAATCATTGGATACCTCTCCCACAACGTATGAACTAGCTTCTATATAGTTACTTGAATCTTACCAGAGGTTATTACCTTCTGATGTGCAGGTACCTGATGTGGAGTTGAAACCACTATCTGCCCACTTGAATTATACATATTTAAGAGATAATCAGACCCTATCAGTCATTATTTTGGTAGTGTTGACTTCTGATTAAGAAGAAAAATGGTTCGAATGTTAAGAGAGCATAATAAGGCCATTAGCTGGACAATTGCAGATATTCAAGGAATAAGCCCTTCTATATGCATGCATCACATTTTGTTAGAGGAGGATGCCAAGTCCATCAGGTAAGCTCAACATAGGTTGAATCCTCTGATGATGGAAGTAGTGAAGAAGGAAGTGTTAAAGCTTCTCAATGCTGGGGTCATTTACCCAATCTCTAACAATAAGTAAGTAAGTCTAATTTAGGTGGTTCTAAAGAAATCTAGAATCATAGTAGTGGCCAATCAAGAAGGTGAGTTGGTTCCCACCCGCGTATAAGCCGGATTTCCTGTATGCATTGATTATATAAAATTGAATGCGGTAACTCATAAATGACCACTTTTTCCTCCCCTTTATTGATCAAGATTGGCTAGAAATAAGTATTACTATTTTCTAGATGGCTTTTCATGTTATTTTCATATCCTAATTGCAACAGAGAATCAAGAAAAGACCATCTTTACATGTCCATTCAGTACATTTTCTTACCTAAGGATGCCATTCGGATTGTGCAATGCACCCGCCACCTTCTAAATATGTATTGTAAGTATTTTCTTTGAGTATGTTGAAAAAATCGTAGCATGGATGAATTTAGTGTTTATGGTTCTTCTTTTGATAAATGCTTGGAAAACTGCTCTTATCTTAGAAAGGTGTATTGAAACTAACCTTGTAATTAATTAGGAAAAACTATATAATTTTATGGTAGATCAAGGTATAATTTTGGGGCATATTATATTTGCTAGCATTATAGAAGTAGACAAGTCTAAAATTGATCTCATTTCTACCTTTCCTTACCCCTCAAATGTATGGGAAGTTCGTTCTTTTCTTGACCATACAAGTTTTTACTGCAAGTTCATCAAGGATTTCTCAAAGATAACCTCACCTTTGTGCAAACTATTGTAACAACATTTCTCCTTTGAGTTCAACAATAATTGGAAGGAGGCCTTTAAAAAACTTAAGGAGCTCCTAACGTCCCCACTAGTGATTCAACCTCCCAATTGGAGCCTTCCTTTTGAGATCATGTGTGATGCAAGTAACTATACAATAGGGGCGGTTTTAGGAAAAAAGAGCGAGCAAAGCTTCACATACTATCTATTATGCTTTGACGAATTTAAGTCTAGCTCACAACTAAAAAAGAAATTTTTTTCTATGGTTTTTGTGTTAAAGAAATTTCAGTCATATTTGCTAGGTATTAAAGTTATTGTTTATTCTGATCATGTAACTTTGAGGTACTTGCTCACGAAGAAAGAAGCAAAGTCGAGGTTGATTAAATGGATTCTCCTTTTTTAAGAGTTTGACTTAGAGATAAGAGATAAGAAGGGGGTAGAAAATGTAGTTGCTGATCACCTCAGTCGCTTGGTCAGAAAAGAAGATGATATCCCTCTGAGAGAAACATTTCCAGATGAACAACTATTTTTTACCGATTTGACGCCTTCATGGTATGCAGATATTATAAACTTTTTAGTTACTAACAAATTACATGTTGGTTTGTCAAAGGCTTAAAGGGATAAACTGAAGAGTGTAGTGAAGTATTATGTTTGGGATGATTCGTATCTATGGAGACACTGTGCAGATTAAGTCATAAGAAGGTGAGTGTTTGAGAGCGAGGCATATTTTATCTTAGCCTTCTATCGTTCATATGCTTATGGATGACACTTTGGGGTAAAGAGGAATACCTATAAAATTTTGGAGAGTAATTTCTACTGCCCTCATTATTCAAGGATGCATATATCTTTTGTAAGTCGTGTGATAGGTGCCAATAATCACGTAGCTTGTCCTATAAAAATCAAATACCGTAAACTCCTATTCTTTTTTATGAAACGTTTGATATTTGGGGTATTTATTTGTGGGACCTTTTCCTCTATCTTTTGGTTTTAATTATATATTACTTGCAGTTGATATATTTCCAAGTAGGTGGAAGCTAAAGCCACCAAAACTAATGACACTAATCATAAGTGACAGGGGAACCTATTTTTGCAATAGGGTGATGGAAAAGCTATTTAAGAAATATCACATCATGCACAACGTTTCCACCTTCTAACATCCCCAGACTAGTGGCCAAATTAAGGTGCCCAATTAAGAAATTAAGTCAATCCTGGAGAAAACAATTCAGCCTAATAGAAAGGATTGGAGCATGAAGCTAACATATGCATTATGGGCTTATGGGACAGCTTATAAGACGTCAATTAGGATGTCTCTATATAGACTAGTGTTTGGGAAGACTTGTCATATTCCAGAAAATCTATAACGTAAGGTGATGCAATATGAATTTTAATTTCATGAGAGTGCATAGAAAATTACAGTTGCAAGAGTTGGAGGAGATGCGGAATGACTCGTATCAAAATGCAATTATATATAAGGAAAAGACCAAGGCTTTTCATGACAAGATGATCTCGAGGAAAAGCTTCATTGTGGGTCAAAAACTGCTTCTCTATCACTCTATACTCAAATTATTCCTAGGTAAGTTCCATTCCCGTTTGGTTAGTTCGTTTTTGGTATCTCATGTCTTTCCTTTCAGTGCAGTAGAGATACAGAGTTTGAAAACAAAAAAGATATTCAAAATGAATGGTCATTGCTTGAAGTCATATTATAAAGGCTTCTAAATGGAAAATACGGAAGTGGTGATGCTTGAAGTGGAAAATGGCATCACTTGATGAGGGCAACATGTAGTCAAGCCAATGACATAAACAAAGGCACTGCTTAGGAGGCAACCCAAGGGAAGTTTGTTCCTTTTCATTTACATACTCGTATTTGTTGTTTTTTTAATGCTCCATTTCTTACATTTGATATTACATTGGGTATAATTAAGTTTTAAGTATGGGGGTGAGGATGTTAGTTTTCATACACGTTTTTAAGCTTGTTTGTTGCTTATGTGATTTTCTTAAGTGTTTTTAAAAATCAAACAAACAAACAAACAATTTTTCTTTTTCTATTGCTTTTAGGACTATAAAGTCATAATTAGAGAGTGAATTAACTATAAAAATTAATGGAAACTTGAGCGTGTACTTTCATTCTTGTGATTTGTCAATATACATTATCTTTACAAAAGTAATGACTCGTAGGTAGACACAAGCTAGTGAGATTTTGAGCCTCTATAGACTGATTGCCTTTTGTTTATGTGTGAACTTCATGACATTTACATCCTAACTTTGCTTTAATTTTCTATTTGAGACCACATTTTTATCATATGTGTTAACATGAAAATGATATAGACATTTTTTTGTGTTACAAGTTACATTAGTCAAATAGCTTACCTATCGATATAATTTTTCCTTTTAATAATCCCCTTTAAGTTTTATTTGCCTTTTCTTTTGGTGCTAACCACATTACATACCTTAAACCTAACTAAACGTCCCACCTAAGCCTTAAAGCTAGTAGAGCATTTGTTAATCGTTGATGATTGTAGATGCACAAAAGTATAAGTGTAGGCGTGTACATATATAAAGGTTGGTTATAATTTATAAAATGCCATTTTATGTCTTATTAATGAATTCCAATGTTGGTGTAGCTTCTTTCAAATTTTATATGAAAAGAAAAAAAGGATAAAAAAGAAAAAGAAAAATTGTGTTTAAATAAAATTATCAAGGAGAAAATTCAT
Source organism: Erythroxylum incrassatum (assembly GCA_026546855.1). Taxonomy (NCBI): domain Eukaryota; kingdom Viridiplantae; phylum Streptophyta; class Magnoliopsida; order Malpighiales; family Erythroxylaceae; genus Erythroxylum; species Erythroxylum incrassatum. The sequence goes on from JANVCL010000007.1 coordinate 9,621,808, forward strand.
TTTTTTGCAAATTTATTCGTAATTATTCTTTCCTCCTAAAGTTATATGGAATGGGTGATTTGATTATAATGCAAATAAGGGAGATGTTGTTTTGAAGGGTCACTCCTCATGGTTGCAATGTGTTGTTTATTATCAATTTTAGTGAGTGATTCCTTCTAATTCCTTATACTTCATTAGGTTTATGGTGTGAGAGCTTGAATTTGAGCTACAAAACATAGTTTTTGCATTCATCATAGCTGATAGTACCCAGTTTTGAGTGAATGTTAATTGTTTCACTTGATGTTACATTGAGTGTTTTTCTTGCTTCACTAGCTTTTATGGCTTTTACATTATACTATCCAAATACATCTCACCTTAACCTTTGCCTACATTACAACCTTAAAAATTCCTTTGATTCATGATTATACATTTGAATCTTAATGGTGGAGCAATTAAATGATATGCAAAGTCTTGGAATGTCCTAATCATGAATTGTGTTTGAGTGTACCTCTAGATTGTTCAATTTTTGAAGGAAATGATTGATGATTGATCATGAGTAGAGGCATTTAATTTTAAATTCTTGCTATGATTTTGAAAGTTATTCCTCTTTTCTTATAACTATCTATTATTGGGAAATATGGAAAATGTGGAACAAAAGCTAAGTGTGGAGGAACTTGATGTGTGCTTAATTGATTATACATTTATTCTATAATACTTGGTGATTAATGCTATGAAATACTTATTTTAGTTCATAATTGGTTTTAGGTACATGTTGGAAGCAAAATAGCTAAAATGAGTTAAAAGCACATTCTTTGAGCCATCCTCCTGATGTTCAAACTCATTTGTCTTTGTGGAATAAGAAGGAGATGGATTAGAGTGAATAAGGGATAAGAAAACAAAAAAAATGAAAAATTCAACATGAATTGTAAAATACATGATCGTGTATCCACTGGAATAGTTGTGTATAAATTCGAAAGTGATGTTAATGTGATGCATATAATTTTTCATATAAATAGACGTGTGAGTAGCTAAAGAAGGCATGAATCATTTTTGGAATATAAAAGGAGGCAAAACACTCACTTCTTTGAGATCTATGGAGGGCTAATCTTCTTCCTTCCAATTCAAAGGTGAAATCGAAGCTGATGATCACATTTAAGCATCTCTTCATTGTGTATTGTTAACTCTCTCTGTTTAGAGATTGTTTATGTTATTCTTTGCTTATTAATTTGTCTATATGTGTCATAATGGTTTAAATGCTTTCATTAGATTGTTTTATATAAATATTTTGCCAAAATCTTAAATACAATATGTAATAGTTGTGTTTTCGATTCATTTCTGGTAAACTAATGGTGTTGAATTATTAGGGATAACATAACATAGGTTAAATGAGCCGAGCTTGTGTGGTTGGTGCCTAGATTAATTTGTTTTCCTTATTTGTAATGCAACTTTCCTATGAAATCTAAAGAGCTTATTTAGGTTGCTCGATAGCTAGGTTTAGTTAAAAAGCTTATTTTAATTAAACAAGACTTAAGGAAAAACTAGGGTTAACAAAGCCTAATGTTAACCTACGATTAATAGTTTCTAAGAGAGGTGTGAAAACAACAAAACAATGAAGTATGTTTATTTGTATATAGGCTGAGATTGAACTGAAAACTGGATTCTAACTCATTCATCAATTTTATCATTTTCTCACTATTTGAATTGAATTACATTCATTAGTTCAATTTTACTTTATTTTGTCTTTCGATTCCAACCAAAACCCTCCTATTTCCCAAACACTGATTCTTTTCATTACAAAAGCTACACGTACATTCCCTGTGGATCTGATCTCTACTCACCATTTGTTGGGACCCGTTTTCGGAACCCAACTCATAACAAACGAATCATAGTTTAACTAATATTGCTTCATTTTTTTTCAATCCTTTCATATTCATTCTAATCAATCCTTCTTATACGAATCAAAACAATACAATTTCCCATTTGGAAATTTATCCTCAATCAACACAGGTTCCCACAAAACCGATCACATCTCATAATTCAGCAATTCAATCACACTCTAATTCTTATACTCTTTATACAAATTTTATCGAAAATCCGACAGCATAACGGCTGCATTTTGAGAATCCCAAAAATTTAGAACAAAAGAAACTCACTTCTATATATATCCATCCAACCAAACAACTCATCGGACCTCCTGTCCGGAAACCAACCACAATCAAACACAATTCTATACCTAACACTTCAATAATCTCAAATC
>JANVCL010000007.1:9643410-9660314 GCA_026546855.1 Erythroxylum incrassatum
TTATTGTTATTTCAAATTAATTATCATTATTATTTATTATTAAGATTTTTGAAAGCATGGTTGATATAAACAGTAAATTAGTAAAATATACAGTATAACTGTATAATATATCAATATGGACTATTTTGCAATTTTTAAAAATTTTAGGGACTATTTTAGAAATTTAAAAAATTTCTCGAAACGGTATCCGGTACCGGTACAGTTCTGTTCCATAGCTTAAATCGGTACCAAACCTGATACGGTATTCATAACATTGACAAAAACTGAAAACTAGAACCAAACAGCACGTTAATAAATACATTTAATTATTTACATTTTTATTTAAATTCTAAAGCGTGTTTTTCTGCACGAGTATGACAACACAATGGAGTTTAAAAGGAACAAACTGCTGGAGAATCGTCCTAATCCCGAAGCCTAATCGAGTTCAAGTAGTTAGCAAGAGGTAAAAGAAAGAGATTACGAGGGCGTGTTAGTAATTAAACGTAGCATTTCTTGTCGGAACAATGTGAAAGCCAAGTCCCGCCTCATTATTCTAACCTAACTCTTTACTTAGATATATAATATACTATCCACATTTGTTATCTTCGCATTGGTTTGTTTTGTCTAACATATTACAGAAAGGAAGCGACCGAGCAAACTTTTAATCAATAGATTTATCTCCAAATCCATCGAAGAATAATATAAATTATCTACTTAAAAGGAGTTTAGATATATATAAGACGTAGTTGTTGTGGATACTTGAGGCCTGCTTACTTGGTCTTCCTTTACGCTGAATTCATCTGGGTCGTCTTCGATTGGTCACCGACTTCGCTATGGCTTTTCAAGGGAAGAAACTCATCAACAACCCCGATGGTTGGTCTACTTTGTCCCTTTTTCTCTTTATTTTATAAAAAGTCATGGTCGTTTTTCCTTTTTCGTACTTTTGTTTGTGTTCTTCTCTATGTTTGGATGCCGAGAAAGTGGAAACATGAAGGAAAGAAATAGCTTGTTTTCATATTGCTATGGATTCTACTCTTTTCGTTTCTTAATAAGCGCGACTGGTTGCTTTTATTTTATTGGGTTGCTGAGGAAGAATGTAGGAAATGACATATAGTGTGAGTTAATTGAGAATGAAATGCATTTTGTGAGACGGAGATGGATTGTCGAAAACGAAGAGAGGTTTGACTTGTGACAATGGATAATTGCTTAAGTTGTCAGCTTAAATTTTCTGATTAGTCCTCAATCTGGGCTGCATCAGATTTGGGAAGCCGAAGAAAAAGTCAACCCTATGGGAAAAAATTCAATTTTACTACGAGTCTCTGATTCTAGTGAATTTAACTTGGACATACGCATAGTGGTAGCATCATGTTGATGTTTTCTTGGCCCAAATGTTCAAAATTTTCAGACTATTAGCAATTGTTAGTGCTTTAAGGTTGAGTTGGTAGGAATTTTCTTCACTTCTAGATGTGTTGGGAGTGCCACCGACTTGGCTTGTGATGCTAAGTAATAAAGAATTTTTCATTGGTTGCATTTTCTTCATTATATTGTCTGGACTGAAATATGTTGATTTTTATTTATTACTTTTTCTGCATTTTGCAACATGACTTCATGAACCTGAGTCTTAAAACTTATTGTAAGATGCTTCAGAATGTTTTTATATTTTATTTTTCACATAGAGGCTTTGAGTCAAGATTGGCATGTTTAATATACTTTTGTTAAATTTGATGGTAGGAAAATGATAAGGATGCTTTTGTGGGTAGAACTTATCAAAGGAGAGGGAAGAAGTTGGGTAACGGCTGATAAGCTGGAGAAGGCTGGAGAATTTAGTTAGAAAAGAGAAATAATAGAAGATTAGATTAGGATAGTATTTGGATAAAGATAGTTACCTTTTGAAAGATCCTTTCTGGTTTTTGTTTCTTAATAGAGTCTACTATAATAGGAGTCCTAGTTAGGTGGATTGTTATTTTCCTTTTCTGCCTATATAACAGCAGAATTATCAATCAATAAAGGGATGGAAATCATTAAAAAAAACGTTAGTTACTTTAGCTGGAATTTATTCAGCTAGCTCTGTTAGGAGCTAGCTAACTTTCATTCAACATCGGTTCTTCCTCCAAAGGGAAGAACACCCATAAGGGATGGAAGGTGGATTTCTCTTTTAATCGTCATGTGACAAGATCATACAGGAGGGCCCTTACCAGAAAATTGTTGACATTGTTGGTAACAAAAATGAAAAGAGCTTTCACACCTAGAAATGGCTTCATAAAAAGCAAAGATAGATATGACTTAGTGAAAAATTCATACTTCTGTAATTGCATCTTGTAGTTGGAAAAATCTGCATCTTTTAAGCTTCTCAATATGCTCATTGTGTTGAATATTTCACAATAGAACACAATAAAATTCTTTGAGACACTTTATTTGACATTATTTAAATTTTTGGAGTTGCTTTTCCTTTTTGTCCTAAAGTTTCAGTAAAATTACTGAAAGTGAATCATAAGGGTCCTAACACCTTGACTTTTCTATGTCTATACTCATTGGATTGGTTGAGTGAATGATAGAATCTATTAAGAAAACATGTAAAACAACAAATCTGCTTTCATGGCTTCACTTGTTACAGTAGTGACAGTACTGATTTGCCAGACTGCGTCTGAGTAAAATACTTATAGGTGGCCACATCTTATCTTTCAAAAACTTTCCCTTAAAAAGAAAAGGCACCAGGAGATGAAGGAAGAGAACAAGAATAGACAATAACCTGATAAAAGGCTAATATGGTTGCATTGAAAGAAAGGGTGGTCAGTTTTTCAATTTTAAGAAAAAATAGCTTCATTTAATAAGCATGAAACTTTCTCTAAGTTTAGGGTATTCACCTTAGTCTAGAAGATGTCATTTTGTTACTTATGGCTTATGATATGTGCCTCACGCGGACTTGTGGAGTAGTTTTACAGATAGAAATGAATGGTAATTATAATCTTCGCTTTTGAATTGCTTGTTTGTTGAATATAAGAGAATTAAATCCAAGTCAAGGAACTTTTATCTTTCTTTCTTGACTTGTGTTGGCAGATGTTGTGACTGAATTCATTGAGGGCCTTGTGGAAACATATCCAGGGCTGCAATACTTGGATGGATTTCCTGAGGTGATTGCTTGTCTGACAACAATTTTGCTGTTGTGGTTTAAATAGGCCTTACATAGGTAAGTCCAAGTTACCATTGATATCTTCTTTTTCTTAACGTACAGGTCAAGGTTGTGTTACGTGCTGATGTTTCAGGTGCTGCATATGACAAAGTTGCAATTATATCAGGTTGGTAACCTTCTACTGTACTTGGAAAGTGTTTGCACTTTAATTTCAAAGTGGGAAACTCATGGTATGCATGCCTTAAATTCTGTTTTTTTTTTTCTATGGTGAGGTTGGGTTGGATCACATTGTAAGTTCTGCTGAGAAAATATTAATGGCATAACAATTTTCAAAAAAATTTATGGCATAATTACAACTATGGTAAAAGGTGATGATCTTTGCCAATGGACTTCATAATTTAAAATCTTTTCTTATTTTGTGTGTAAGATCATGTAACTAATGTTGATTAGATTTTTTTTTCGGTATTTGATGTGGAAGATGCAATTTTGGGGAATAAATATGGAAGATGGACTAAAAGGAAGGGAGTGATCAAAGGTTAACAGATTGGGAGGATTTTTTTTGTAGTATTTTTCATTCTAGCACTAATATTTAGGAAAATTTTATTTTTTTAGAAATTTGTTTTAATAGGAGACTAAGTTAGAGAGATCGTATTCTAGTTAGGATAATTCCTAAATTAGAGGGATCCAAAAATCTCTATAATAATTCCTAATGACTCTATTGCTATAAGGCCTATTTAAAGGGCATATTTCTATTGGATAAGACAATCAAAAACTTTAGCAGAAAATCAACAAAGGGTCTATCTAGGAAGGGAGCGAACATCAATAAAGGGGGAGGAGAGGACTTCCCTGGCCTATGACTAGATCCTATGCTAAGTCCCACATTAATTTTGTCTCTATGCCACTAGTCATGGACAACTTTTGTGATCTGTCAACTAAAGTAGATGTGTGGTAGAACTAGAAGGAAATAAAGAATATGATTTGGAAAGGAAAAATATGATTGTTTATTGAATGCAAATAAACTGGTATAAAGAGTACTATAGAATCTCACAAACAACCACACTAATAACAAAAGGCAATTCGAGTTGCTTAAACTCCAAGAATATACTTAAAAATAAAAAGATTGCACACCTAATGACAATTACTAAATACCTATTTATAGACTTGAAAATAGGGATATCGTTTCTATAATAGGTCATATGGACGGTTCTGCCATAAGATGAGCAATTCCAGATCTAATTCATCACCATGCTTAATCCAACAGTGAGCCAATACTTTTTAAGGTTCCACATCAAACTCCCAATGGAATTCAAAGATAATGGAGCTGGCGGATTGGTGGATAGTTGTCCCTTAGCTTCTTTAAGTAGTGAGACATGGAAAATAGGATGCACCTTGGCGTTTGCAGGGAGCTCTAGTTCATACGCTGCTGGACCCTAACGTTTGAGAATGTTATAAGGAACAAAAAACGGAGGTGAAAGCTTCTCATTGACATGCCCAGCTAAAGAATGTTGCCTGTATGGTTGAACTCATAAGAAGACAACATAACTAATTTTAAATGATTTTTCTCTACGATTCTTATCGACATCTGCCTCTTTTGATTTTGAGCTTTGAGTAAATTTTCCTTTAAAACCTGTAATATAGCATCCCTTTCAACAAGTTGTTCTTCCAATTCTGCTATGTGAGTATCGCTGCTATAATACACCTGTAAGGTGGGAGGGTCACGACCATACTCAACTTGGAAAGGAGTAGTGTTTGTCGTCGTATGGAAATTGGTGTTGAATGAAAATCTGCCCAGCACAAGAAACGACTCTAAGTCTTTGGCTTCTCACTTGCAAAGCACCTGAGATAAGCCTCCAAGCAACGATTTATGACTTCCATTTGTCCATCTGATTGTGGGTGGTAATGTTGTCCCCATCAGCAACTTTGTTTGATTAAGCTTAAAAATCTTTGTCCAAAAGGAACTGGTGAACAATCTGCCCCTATCTGATAATGTGCTTCTTAGAACACCATGTAATTGGACAATTTACCTCCAAATCACATCACAACTATTTTTGCAGAATATGGGTGAGTTAGTGCCACAAAATGGGCATATTTAGATAATCGATCCACCACATCCAAAATAGTATCATATCCATTGGATTTCGGCATCCCATTAATGAAGTCCATCGAGATGTTTTCCCATATCCTCTGTGGGATCGGCAGTGGTTGAAGCAAACCTGCTAGAGATAATGTCTCATACTTGTTTCTGTTGACATACGAAGCAGTTTTGAACATAATGTTTAACATCATTATGCATATTTGGCCAAAACACCCCAGCAGAAAGCCTCTTGATTGTTTTGAGAAATCCTCCATGTCCACCAGAGGGAGTATTATGTGCTTCATCCATAAGCTTATCCCTTAAAGGCAAATCAGTTGGGATGACAAGCTTTCCTTGAAAATAAAGGCCTCCATTTTGGCTTTGTAATTGCTCTATAATTCTTGTAGTCACGGGGTCTTGTTGTAGGAGAGTCGGGGCTTATCAAATTCTATTGAAAATGGAACTAATAACTGCATAAAATGAGGTCGGCGGGATAAAGAGTCTGCCACAATATTCTCCTTTCCAGTTTGATATATGATAGTAAAATCAAAGGGCAGAAGTTGATTAAAAGTCGTCGTTGTTCACTAGTAGCAATCTTCTGCTCCAATAAAAACTTCAAACTGCAATGATCAGTCTTTACAAAGAAATGCCTCCCTAGAATATAATGCTTCCATTTTTGCAAAGAAAGAACTAGTGCAAGTAACTCCCTATCATATGCAGATTTAAATTTGTTTGAGAAAGAAAATCCCTTACTGTAAAAAGCAATTGGGTGGCCCTCTTGTGTAAAACAGCTCCTATCCCTTGTGATGAAGCGTCACATTCAACAGTGACACCTAAACTTACTCCACCTAGAAATATGAGATTGATAGATAAAAATTATGTAGCACTACATATTGCCTCTACATTAGTTTACTATGAAAGGATAAAGCAAATAGAGGTTTACTGTTTTTTTAGATAGGTAAATGTATCTTAATAACTGATTATCAATTGGCTAGCTCTTTTACTAATTCCTTGAGAATTTTGAAAATATCTTTCTACCAAGTTGGATATTAACAATAATTATCTTAGGGAGACTGTACGTACATTAAAGATTATACAGGACTTGAGCAAATGCTTCTTGTTTGGTTCTATCTTTATTCCCATGTCTCTTATTGCAATGAGGTTTGCCCACCACTATTTGCCTTCTCTTCATCTTTGTTTTGAGAAACTGCAATTAGACTAGGAGAAAGTAAGGATGACACCTATGAGAAGTATAAAGAAAAAGATGACCAGAATCATTCAAAACCTGTTGACTGCAATATTATGTCAACTTAAATGTGTTTGAACTCTTAAAGATGGTTGCATTGTCATACTTTGCATTGTCATACTTCTACGAAATATATTCATTTATGTGCACACATTTTGCTATTTTCATCCTTTTTATGGGTTCCATTTGATTTATTCCAAATTTCCTAGAGAAGTTGTTCACCTAGCTATAGTTTTTTTGACAATTATTTTTCATGCTGCTATAAATTTAGTTTTGCAGAGGGCGTGGCCATTAATAGAAAACTTTGTTGTACTAGAATATGGGTAAAGGATCTTACTTAGAGAGATCTTTATCTTTCTCATAGGTTTTTTAAACATTTTCCTTCGAGTTTTATGTTTTGTACTTAGCCCAAACATTTAATATGTAGTATTTTCCTCATAGTTATTTAACCTAAGCATTTCCTTCCGTAGCTTATTCATTTTCTTGTAATTGCTTCTTTGTTTTATTACTTACTTGTCTTCTTTCTTGCTTGTGTATTTATTTACTTATTTTATCTTTTATTTTTGGTCTTTAGCCTGTTCTATGTTTATTGTATTATTTATTTTATTACTTATTTTTATATTTTACTTGTACATATTATTTATTTATTTATTTATTATTATCTTTTATGTCTATTTTATTTATTATTGCTTTATTATTTTAATATGTATCTTCTATTAATTTTTTGTTTTTATTTTGTTATATGTATTTTTTTTTAATATGGGTCTATTAGAAACAACTTCTATACCAGTTTGGGGTCAGGTTTCATACTTCTAGACCTCCCTAGATTTCACATATCAGGGACTTCTACTTAGATGTTATTAGAGTGTATGTACATTGGGGAATAGTTTTATATGTGTAAATTTTCCATATTGTACCCTTTTAGGTATATAGTATTTTGCGGTGAATGGGCACCTATTAACTCACTTTAACAGTTACCATTTCTTGTTTATGTATCTAAGAGAAGGTTGAGAATTGCAAATACATTGAATGGGAACATCAAACTTCTTAATGTTCTTTTCTTTTCTGGTAATGGGCATAACTTAATTTAAGAGATTTGGAATGTAAAATTTGAACTCTTATAACATCTGCGAGTTGCTCTTTGTTCTTTGTTTATGAGGTTATTAAAAAATGGACATTTTAGGTTATTAGAAAAGGGACAGATTTAACAGAATAGTGTGGTGCACACCAATTGTTGCAACTATCGACCTGAATTTAGTTTTGGTTGCTTGTTATGTCATTATGTTGGATAACAAGGAGGAGGAAGTGGACATGAACCTGCACAGGCTGGATTTGTTGGAGAAGGGATGCTCACTGCTGCTATCTGTGGAGAAGTTTTTTCCTCTCCACAAGTAGATGCAATTCTAGCTGTATGAATTCTTTCTTTTTAGTTTCTTGTGTGAACAACCATTTTGTGGGCTCTTCTTTAACGTATAAATTGAATGGTTGTGAAACATAATTAAACTGCAGGGCATCCGAGCTGTTACGGGTCCAATGGGTTGTCTTCTGATTGTTACGGTAATGTTACTTTACAAATAACAAGTTTTATTTTCCTAAATATGAAGGTTATTGTAACAGTCACTTTTAGAACATTAATAGCATCATAAACTGATAGTTTTTGTTTATGACATCATTGATTTGTGATCTATTTGCAGAATTACACTGGTGATCGATTGAATTTTGGTTTGGCAGCTGAGCAAGCAAAATCTGAGGGTTACAAAGTTGAGGTAACTTTCTAGTTTACAATTTTAATTTTATCTGAGCATACTGTGTGACAATGGAACTTAGCATGTTATACGCTTGGTTTTTTTCAGACTGTGATTGTGGGAGATGATTGTGCTTTACCTCCACCTCGGGGCATAATTGGGCGAAGAGGTTTGGCAGGCACCATTCTAGTTCATAAGGTTCGCTCCCGCTCCCTCTCTCTCTCTCTGTCTCGCAATCATGTTCACACGTGAAACTTTGACGATTGAAATGCTTCCATTCTTTTATGTGCCAGTTTAATTGTCACATATTTTGTTCTCATCTTTGGTTTTCTGTGACTATTGTCAATCACTCATTGATGTGATTTGAAATTTTAACGGTCTGTCATTCTTGTGTCGAACCTTTATCAGGAAATAGAATGTGGTGTAAAATTCTTAGGTAATTAACTTGTATGCATGTTTGCTTAACTATTTCAATACATCCATAAATTCTTAGTTAATTCTATTGAAAATGTGCTTCCAGCTTAAGTTTGAAGAGAAAAGGTTTGTTGTGTGAAACAAACTATGGTGTGAAACAGTTTGTTATTAGATGGTTGTTAATAGGAGTTTTCTGTTAATTTGTTTCCTGAGGAGTGACTTGTACCTTTTTTTTGACATTTCCTTTCAATTTTCTGAATCCTCAAGCTTTTTTTTAATAAATAAAAGAACTAAAATAAGAGAATGGGTCCAATTTCCTATTTAACTCAATGTTTGCTTTCCTATAATTTCTTTTCCACTTATGGAAGGTTGCTGGAGCCGCTGCCGAATCTGGGCTTTCCCTTACTGAGGTTGCAGCAGAAGCAAAACGTGCATCTGAAATGATTGGAACAATGGGTGTTGCATTGTCAGTTTGCACACTGCCTGGTCAGGTTACATCAGATCGTTTGGGCCCTGGAAAGATGGAACTTGGTTTGGGAATAGTGAGTTTTCTGTTAAGAGTTCACTTGTTTTGCATAACTTATTACTACATAGATGTGATTTTTTTTTTTCATCCGAATCTGTTTTGAGGAGAACAAAGTTCTGCTTGACCATGGAATGACTTTACTTTTGAATTTATTCTTGAAAGTTATATGCATCAGTTACCCCTGTGCTTTAGTATTATTCTGGAAAACCCATTTTGGTTTAGATTTAAGGTCTCTACAATTTGTTAATTTACAAAATTAGTCACATTTTTAACATATCGCATTAAGCTTTAAGAGTTATGCCAAAAAAAAAAAAAAAGACTAACCAGTTTCAGGAAATCACTTTGAATTATAATGTTATACCTATTATTTTGCAAAATAATCTAATTTGCTAAATTCCAAATCATAAACTTTGGAAGTTAATTCATACCCTTGGGAGTCTTCTCAAATAGAAAAGAAACATAGTAGGCCTTATTGTAATTTATCCTTTTTGTCATGCTATTCACCTTGGGTATTACTCATCGTCTTTTATCTTATTTCACCAATCAATGCCACCATTTCTAGGTGCAAATTCACTATTTAGATTTTATTAACAATATGCTTTTTCAGCATGGTGAAGCTGGTGCTGCTGTTGCTGACCTTCAGTCTGTAGAGGTGATCGTTTCTCATGTTCTCAAGCAGATCCTTTCACCGGTATACATTTAAATCTTGTCCCAACATCTGAATCTAGTTTCATGTGCTCTCTGTATTTTCACTAAGAATAATGAGGAAAGAAAAGTTAATAGTCCCTCGCGCATGTCTGTTTTATGCATCTGCATGTTTGTGCACAAGTCTGTGTGTTCAAAGTAAAGTGTGATAACTGTTTGTTTATCTAAATTATGATGTCTGCATACCTGTACAATGTCCGTCGACATCATATGTGTAATTTAGTGTGATACAGCTAGTAATTGTATGCTAAGTTATTTGTATCCTTAAATGTTTTTTTAAAATTATTAATCTAATGCTATAAATATGTGATTTTTCTGAGTTGTGTGCATTAGATTCTGTTACGTTCAGCATAACAGATTGGGTTGCATGCATGAAAAAGCAACATTGGTTATAAGAGTTTGGAATAGGGTTATAACCAAGTTAAAATGCTGATCTGCTAGTTGCATGCTTCCTCCATTAATACCCTTGTATTGATTTTTGATAGTTTGGTTGCTCTTATCCCTTAAAACTTGCTCTTAACTACTACGCCCTTATTCATTTTGCTTCCCACCCCTTTCATCTGTAGCCTCATGTTTGGGAGTTCAGTATAATGGCCACTGAAATCGAGGGTTATCTTTTGGTTTGGGATCATCTTTCTCCAGTTTAACTTTTCCCCTTGCCTTTTGATCAGTGGTTCAAATCTTATATTCTTATCTTTATTTCTATTGCTTGCCTTTCTAATCTGATTGAGCTAATGCCACCTTCAGAAGAAGAATCATAAGTAACTGTTTCAATAAATTGTGTGTTGAACTGGAAATTTTGAACTTCATCTTCTGTTTTATGCTAGCTTATTGCCTGCATTGCATTGGCCTACTCTGTAGTAGCTTTTCAAACATTTAGAAACAGCCATACTGGCACTCAGTATGTTATCAATACCTTGTGGAGTGATTATCTAACATGTTTACTTTTGTATAACTTGTAGTTGTTGATAAGAGTAACTTATGCCATTAATCTGATACTTAAGCAAAAATTTAAGATTAGAGTACTGTTTTTGATATTTTACAAGACAATGTCACCTTCGATGCCTTGATGTCTTAATCATTTATTTGCTGCAGGAAACTAACTATCTTCCAATTACACCTGGTAATAGAGTTGTGCTGATGGTCAATGGGTAGGTTCATGCAGTTTCTTCGTGCACTTTAGATTACAATATGTCCTATGAGAGCATAGAATTATTATGAACACTTTCCTAGTCTCTGAACAATTTCTCAGATATTCTCTCTCTTCCAGCATTGTAGATTAAGAATATTTGAGATAAGTCTGAATCCATGCATAGTTTTAGGAGCCCAAAGATGGATACACTCTGTTATCCTCCGTGATTATCTTTTATTGATTGGAAAAAGTGATTGACAAGGAGAGATGATCAAAGTCAACTCTTACACGTCTGGTTTTATTTCATAAAAGTGAATGTTAACAACATGGATATTTAAATCCAAGCACAGGTTCAAGGACATGTATAATTTTTCAAAAGATTGCAGAGCATATAAATATAACTATTTAATAACTAGGTAATTGACGTTCACAGCAATGCCATTCATGCTTGTGGTGGTTTTTTTGAGAGTATTTACACCTGTTCATTCAATTTTGGAGCTCTGGAGATTGGTAACTCTTGATCTCCAGTGTTTTGCATTTCCTGGATTCTGATTTATGAGTTCATTTATGATACTTGAAACCTTTTCTTCTTTTAATTTTCCTACAGGTTAGGTGCAACCCCTGCAATGGAATTGATGATTGCAGCAGGGAAGGCAGTCCCTCAATTGCAGCTTGAACATGGACTTGCTGTTGATAGAGTCTACACAGGGTCATTTATGACTTCTCTTGATATGGCAGGTCTGGTATTGTTGGGAGGAGTGGGTTGATTGCTAATTACTATTGCAGTTTCCATCTTAATAGTGTTTGTCCAGGATTCTCAATTACCATAATGAAGATGGATCAAGCTAGTTTACAACGTTTGGATGCTGTAACTAAGGCTCCATACTGGCCTATTGGAGTTGATGGTCAGTTTCTGTGAAAACATTGCTTTTTTTTTTTCATTTGTGTTCAAAATTTTCTTGTTCGGATATAATGATAATGCCACTGGTATTTTGAACTGGTTATCTATATTCCTCAATTAAAATTAAAAATATGTATGCTCTTGGATACTTTTCTCACTGAATTGAACAAGTTATATTTGATCTCAGGCAATCGTCCACCTGCCAAGATACCTGTCCCACTTCCACCATCTCGTTCAACAAGGAGTGATGAGGTAATATGTGTTTTTGGTTGAGGGAATAGATTGTACTGGATAGGATGAATTTTACAATTTTTGTTATTAGTGTAATCACATAGACAAGCACAACATGTCTATAAATGGGACTTTAGAATGTAGTACATAGTTCTATTAGTTTATTCTCTGACCGCCCATGTCTACTTTTGATTAGTCATTGGGTCGACCTCAGCATCTGAATGAGCAAGGACAACTTCTTGAAGTGGCTATTGAAGCAGCAGCAAATGCGATCATTGATATGAGGGATAGTCTAAATGATTGGGACGGCAAAGTAGGCGATGGAGACTGTGGGTCAACAGTGAGTATCCTAGTACTGGAATTATTTTCTTATGATAATTATTTATTTATGGCTGAATTTCCCTGGTTTTGTAGATGTACAGAGGTGCAATTGCAATTCTGGAAGACGTGAAAAAGTAGTAAGTTACTCTTCTTCAGCATTTAGAATTCTTTGGATGCTTTATTAAGTTGGATTTCCACTGCACGGAGACAGTACGATGCATCATTCACTGGTAATTTTAATCTAGTTTTTCCTATTAATGGTATCTTAAACATTTCTTTGATGGAGTTTTGCATCACCCAAGAGTATGCAATTTTTTGTACCATGGCGTTGCTTTTCAAGAGAGTTTTACTTTGTATTTGTTAGGTGGGTCAAGTTTATCTTTTTTTTTCATTTGCCTATTTGAAAAGGTTTTTTCTATTGTTCACAGTTATCCTTTGAATGATGCTGGAGAAACAGTAAATGAGATCGGGTCATCTATTAGACGAGTTATGGGAGGAACAAGTGGAATTATGTACTTCAATTTCCTTGTATCTTGTAATTGTTGACCTTGAACATTCGCAACTGATGTTCCTACATGGAGCACAGTCACTTCTTACTCTTTTTTTTTTGTGTGACAGATACAATATATTCTGCAAGGCAGCATATGCAACGTTGAAGGAAAACAAAGAGTCAGCTGTTACAGCGAAGCAATGTGAGATGATGCTTGATACTTCTGATTAACATGCACACCAAACTCAGTAACTATTTCTTTTCTTCAGGGGCTGAAGCATTTGAAGCTTCGATTGCTGCTATCAGTAAATATGGTGGGGCATCTGCTGGTTATCGCACATTATTGGATGCCCTTATTCCAGCATCGGAGGTTCTTAAGGAGGTTGTCAAACATAGTTTTTGCTTTTCCACTTCAGTTGATGTGGGTGTATAAGTTGATGCTAATTTAGTAAATTTTCCCAATCAGAGGTTAAATGCTGGCGAAGATCCTTGCTCGGCATTTCTCCTGTCTTCTGAAGCGGCATGTGCTGGAGCTGAATTAACCAAACACATGCAGGCACAGGTGCATAAATCCTTCTCTTCCTGTCCTATATAGCAGGATAGAATTCACGTTTGTCCCAATTATATTTTATTGTGACAATGAAGAAAAGGCAAGCTACAAATTGTGTTGACCAACTATGGCCCTTTCGAAGTCGATTATGTTAAGCTCCTTGTAATGGATTGATAAATTGTTTGCTAAGTCAATTCCATGTCTGTTAATTTTGTCAAATAAATTAAAATTTTACAGGCGGGCCGATCAACCTACGTGCCCTTAGAAGTCCTTGCCTCAGTTCCTGATCCTGGGGCCATGGCTGCAGCTTCATGGTACAGAGCAGCAGCCTTAGCCATCAAGAACAAATACAAAACTTCATGATCTGATGTATGGACTCCGTAAAATATACAATGCTTCATTTTTTGTGGTAGTTTTAACCCTGCTTATCTTGACGCATGATTAAGAATTCCTAACAAATTGTGCTTTCCGCTTATGCCAATTTTGTGCATAATGCTGAGACAGCGAGCTTGAGCTTGAGCTTTCTTTATACGTGCTAAGAAAAAAACATTCTGAGGTGTATATTTAAAGATTAAAGGAAATATATTTATTTCAGAATATAATGTATTGGAATTTTGTCATTACAAATTTTCATATTGTTGGTTTGGTTTATAACTCTCATTTGTCGATGCAATTTTACAATAACAATTAAGTAAAAATTTTGCTAAATGTGGAGTCCGAAGAGATGTATATAGAGTCTTAAAAGTTTCAAATGTCTTAATTAGTACTTAGGGTGGGAAGTATTTACTTTTAATGTTTTTATAAACTTTCACATTTAGGAATTTATAGTTTAATATTGAGATTTGTTTATAGTACTCCCTTTATTTATAGTGAATTTAATAATAGACCCTTTTAAAATTTGTATAGTATAAATAAGTTCTTATTTATCATTACTTAGTTACTTTTATTTTGTAAATAGATTTTAATTGGTAAGGCTTCACTCCTAAATTTTAGGAGCTTAGTTGAATGTTTATGAAATATTATGAGCCAATTTATACCTTATTGCACTATAATAGTGTACTGAAGAATGGAATGAAATGAACAAGATATTACACTTCTTTATTTATATGACTTGTTAAATTAATAATGTGAAGTATGGTAACACTCAACTAAGGTTCTAACTCATAATTTTCATAGTAACAAAAAATGTTATTACTAATATTTTTATTCTGGGTGATATTAGTAAATAACATATGAGATTAAGTTCAATGAAATGATAAAGAGAGTAAATGAGTCAATTGAACGATTAAAGGATAAGGAATATACACAAAGTGTAGAACATATGCAACTTTAATTAAGCATATTAAATTTAATTAAAGAGATCTTTAATTAAATTTAAGTGAGGAACTAAAAAAAAGAGAAATTAAGCATATTAAGATTTATTAAAATCATTATTGTCTTTTTTTGTAACCTTATCTTGGTTATTTAAAAAAAAAAGTTCAATTCAATCATTGTATGACCTTTTGCATATAGGGCATAATACATATACATTGTCATAATCAAGAGAACATTTGAAAAGGATTTAAAAAGCCCTCATGATGCATCAAAATATTTTAAGGAATTTTTGAAATAGTTTTAGATCAAGTTTTTATCAAAAGAATGTGTTCGATACTTGAAAGAACTTGAAAATTTTTGAAAAAAAAATTACCTTAAGCAATTTTATTGACCAATGTGGGGATTTGAGTCACTAATGTTAGAATTTAGGATAGGTTGGTTGATCAATTTGGTAGTATGATCTACCAATGTCTTTTGATAACATGTATCGAAAGTTTATGAACACATTGATGAATCAAATATGCAATGATCGATTAATGCTATCCTATTTTAGATTGTTTGAGTATAAATACACCATATGTGAGTTGTGAGAAAGATCTTGGACATATTAGAGAGTTATTAAGAGCCTTAAAAGGCTAGAGAGTTCATTTCAGTATATGAATGCATTGTATAAACCATATCAAGCTTTAGTTCATTGGTGTGATTAAGAAAGGAAATTTTTTGGTTATATATGATTATGTTATTGTAGTAATTAAAGATATTTCTTGGGTTATATATTGTGTGTAACACCCCACTCCCGCAAGATTCGAACCCGATGGTGATATCCGAGTCCGTGCCCCACGAGGGTGGCATGCTAAAGCACTCACTCAGTCAGAAATCGGTATATCCTTTTTTTTCTGTACAAAACGCAAAACAATATAAGTGAAAATCGATGATCAAATAAGGCATATGTTGGAGCCCGTTTCTGGAACCCAACTCTCTTGCTTACTTATGC
Organism: Erythroxylum incrassatum; assembly: GCA_026546855.1. Lineage (NCBI taxonomy): Eukaryota > Viridiplantae > Streptophyta > Magnoliopsida > Malpighiales > Erythroxylaceae > Erythroxylum > Erythroxylum incrassatum. The sequence goes on from JANVCL010000007.1 coordinate 9,659,163, forward strand.
AGCCTTGAGTGTGCGTGCCTATAACCATAAAGGGTTATAATTTTTTTTCATCTTTGATTCCATGTAAACATCATCAATTCATCTTCATGCTCATTACGATCCAAAATTTCACTTACAATGCTTTCCATGATGTGCTCACACAAACCATTCACTATGCTTATACTCACTTTTACTTCTCGTGAACAGAATTTGGAAATCTTCAAATCATCATTTCAGTTTGACTTCTTCATAGAAATCATAGCTCCATGTCTCTAATTTACTTTAAAGAAAGAATCATCTCAATTGGAGCTCTATAGCTCAAGATATGCTTAAAAATCTCAAATCTGCTCAAACCTTAATCATGCTCTCCTAACTGACCTCTTACTTGCTTTAATACAAACTTCCTTAATTCAACTCCAAAAGCTACAAATTTTTATGGAGAGATAGCTACATGTCTTAGGAAACCATTTCTTCAAGAATTACCTCAATTGGAGGTCGGATGAGGGAGTTATGATCAAAAGAATACACCATGTTCATACTCCAAAGTCAAATTAAACATACTTTGGCGCGATTTCCATAACTTTTTCTATAAATGTCCAAATGCTTTCGTTCTTGTGCCATTGGAAAGACGACATCGAGATCTACAACTCGTATTAGAGGCCTCAAAGCGAGATTCGGCCTCCAAACTGGTCAAAATCGCAAAACACTGTAGCTGACCTGAGTATGTTCGTTTAACGGACATGGACTGGCCAAACACTCCATTTTCACCCGAGAAGGTCCGTTAAACGGATACCCATGTCCGTTTAACGGAAATGGACTGGACAAGGGGTCCTTTTTGACCCGAGAAGGTTCGTTAAACGGAATTTCTTGTCCGTTTAACGGACATGGACTTACCCTAAACCCTTCAAACCCTCTTTCATGCTTCCAAACTCCTTCTTAACAACATAAACACTTATGATCTTCCAAAATTCAGCTCTTCTAGTGCCAAATCACTTCATACTCACTCAACACCTCAACTTATTTCATCAAACTATCATTTCTTGATCCATTGAATCCATCAAAACCATAATTTCTCATCAATAACCATGGCTATCAGACACACAAAAACCTAAGCGACATACCAACTTGTAACATTCATATCTCATGATTCCTATATCCAAAATTTACAAACTT
>JANVCL010000007.1:9664737-9675298 GCA_026546855.1 Erythroxylum incrassatum
ATCAAAACTAATTAATTCTGTCCTCATTAATTTTCTTAAGGCACAAAATCATCTATAACACACTTTATATTCAAAAACACTCATTTCTATTTATTTTAATTTTTCTAATTTTCACCAAAAGTTCGGGATCCAACAATAAGTTACTCAACTGATCTGACTATGATAATCCCAAATAGAATATTACTTATGTGTCTGTGAATTTTCTCATAATGATGATTGTATAATTAATCCTTAGACTTAGGATTAACAAAGTATCTCGTATGAGAATTACTGTGTTTTAATATTACTTATGAAATGTCCTAGGATAATTCAGCCAGTAGTATTTGGATCCAATATAAACCATATGGAGATAGTTGAATAAGTAAATAAATGATTCGTCACTCTAAATTAATTAAAGAGAATGTTTCACTATTCTTGATTATTAGTAATTTATGGAATTCTTTGAATAAAATTGATCCATCCTCTCTAAGCATCACCTTTTTCAAACCTTCGTGGTACAGGGTTTGAATTAGCTTTTGCCAAACTCCTGTTGGTCTAGGAGGAACTAAGTTCGAATTTGTTGTCATGCCCTTTTGTTTATCACCATTGTTGCTAGCCAATAACTCATGAGAGAGGTATGGAAAATCCAAACTGTAAGTTTTGATATTTATCACGACACTTGTAAGTATGTAATTTCCTTGTAAACAACATCTAACAAAGATTGTAAAAGTTTTTTAAGAAATAACCAAAATCTTCTTATATAATTAATTTTTGTCTCTCATCTTTGTTGAATTTGTAATACTCTTTTATATATTCCTCTCTTCTTTCTCAAAATGTACAAAAATAAGTTTGTTTATACAAATTTTGAATGGATTAAATTGGAGAGGAAGCTAATTAAAATTTAACTGCACTAATAAACATTTAGTCCATAGACAAGGTCATAGTTCTAACTTGTTTATCTAATTTTGTATTAAAAATATCACTAACCTTATCATATTCTGTAGTAGTCAAAAAGATCACCAGCTTGTAGAAGTGTATTCCTTTTTAGATGTCAATATTATTCAATAGATATTTCGGAAATTTGCAAGTAATTAACGAATTTTTAAATTTTTATATAATGAGACTTAAGGATATATTTGTTTCTATTTCTATTTTTGTTTTCAAATTCACTAAAAAAACTAGCTGGTTTGATTTTTTTATTTTGGTTTCTTCCATTTTATAAAAATTATGAATGTTTTTTAGAACATGATTTATTATCAACTAAATATATATTATTTAATTATTTAATAGATTCATTATTATCAAGAACTACGAAAATTTTAATTTAATATTATATATTTATAAATAAAAATTATTTTGTAAACTTTACATTTGTATTATCAGAATTTAATAGAAGTTGAAAATTTTGGAAAATGAAAATTAAAGATCTAAAGTCAAAAGGCAGAAAACGTATCCCGACCGTTGGATCATAAATACACATCAGCGATGTCGGCGCCGGATAATATGTGATAAGACTCGAGAAGATATATTAAAAGAGAAAAGACAACTTACTCTTGCTAGTAAGTTAACTGCCAGACTACTCTTCTTTTCATTTACGAACCACAATAATACAATGTTAGAACAGCTCACCGAGGATCAGATCGCCGAGTTCAAGGAGGCTTTCTCTCTCTTCGACAAGGATGGCGACGGTTCTTCTTTTGCTTCCCTTTTATTTTTTATTTTTGGCTATTTATGTACATGCTTTGTTTTATTATGTGCTTCCTTTTAAATATTTCTTGTCTTTGTGGTTGTTGTTGTGTATTGTTATGTTGCATCACAACAAAGGAGTTGGGGACAGTGATGAGATCTCTGGGTCAAAACCCAACAGAAGCAGAGTTGAGAGATATGATTAGCGAAGTTGACGCTGATCAAAATGGCACTCTTGATTTCCCTGAGTTCTTGAATTTGATGGCTAAAAAGATGAAGGTCAACAGTCTTTACTACATTGCCCCTTGACATTTCTGTTGGTTTTTTAGGTGTCTGCTATGTTTTATGTTTCTCAATAGTCAAAGTCTTTATCAAGATTTGCGTGAAGTTGTCAGTTTGTTATAGTCAAGCGTTTTATTTCAACTATTTCATAACATTTTGATATTTTCCGGTGTGAAGGATACTGACTCTGAGGAAGAACTTAAAGAAGCTTTCAAAGTGTTTGATAAAGATCAGAATGGTTATATTTCTGCTGCTGAGGTAAATTTCTTTGTCCACCATCTCTTAATATCTTGGGCGTTTGTTATATGGCTGTAATGTAATGCTTTCGTTACAGTTTTATCTCTGTTGAATTTAAGCGTAATACAGTACTATAGTCATAATTTTTATGCCCTTTTCATTTTCTATTTTTTAATTTACATATTTCTATTCTAACATGATGTATCTTCGTTTAAGTTTTGAATTACAGATGGTGTTTTCTCTTGTTGTTAACCGTATATTTTATATCAACCTTTATGCTTTATGCTTAATGGTTTGTGCCTAAACTTGCAGCTGCGACATGTTATGACAAATCTCGGGGAGAAACTAACGGATGAAGAAGTAGATGAGATGATAGGAGAAGCTGATTTCGATGGCGATGGTCAGGTGAATTATGAGGAATTTGTGAAGATGATGCTGGCTAAGTGATATGATACTTCTCCCATTTGAAGTTTGTTATGGAAAGGATAAGTTTCATGCAGCAACAATTTAATCAAACTCAATCAATTCAACCAAGAATAAAGTAAAGAGTATAAGGAAGAGAAGTTGCAAGCTCATGTTACCTACATCCATTCTCAAAGTCTCTCTTGGAATTTCACTTATCTCTTCTTTTAATTAGGTAAAGAGAAATCTTTGTACAACAATCTTTAATTGTAAAAGAGGAACTCTTTAACAATCTTTTTTGAATGGCAAAGAGGAACCTCGATGCTTCTTAGTACACCCACACTGTAAGAATGCCAACCATAATTGATGTTAAATCTTGCTTACTTTAATATTCAAGGGCTCTCAATCACTTCACAAAACTTTTGTAAATGTATTATTGTAAATCTCAAATGTCACAAAAATCTACAACAACCAACATGCTAAGTATTTATATCCATACTAACTCTAAAATATTGTTAAATACATAGACTAGCCATTGTAATGGTTAGTAACAATGTTATTGGTCGACCAATTTGGCATATTGGTTAACCAATATGCCATATTTGCATTATAAGTTGATCAATGTATCAACTAATTTCACAGACAAACTTATAATACATAAGTTTTCAAAATTCTTGACATATTGATTGACTATACCTTAAAACTGGTTGACCAATGTCTTTAGAATCATTATATTAGTGGACCACACTTACAAATTGGTTGATCAATGTGTCTAAAATATATTTTAAAGCTTTTAAGTTTGTTTAAAGATCAAACCTCATTTCGTTAACCAAAACTTTATAAAAAAAATATTTTAAAAATTTTGCAAGGAGTATTATAAAGATCAAGATAGTTTTCTTTAAAATCAAAATCTTAATTCCTCAATATAAGATAAACGATTTATGCATTGAGTTCAAAATATGATCTTCTTATGCATGAAGAGCCCCTAAAACATTAAAATGATTAAGTAGGAAATATAATAAATAAATTTATAAAGTAGTTGTGCCTTGATATTTCTTAGTTTTAGTCTTGGTCTTAGTCTTCTTCCTAAGTTGAATGTATTTGTCCTCTATAAATTGATTCTTGACTTCATTTCATATTACTTTCTTTTAAGACATCAAATAAAAAATCATCAATAACTATGCCTTTTCTCATAAAAACATAGATTGCAACCTTATAATAATTTATCACTTGTACTAGAAATCCAAATAAAGTAATTATAAATTTACAATAGAAGCTATTAACTTTTTGCTCTTGAATGAACTCTTGGATTATTTTTCCATTTCAGAAGCTCCAAACACATTGTATTTTTAAAATTTGACACTTGAAAGTCCACTAACAAGTTATTCGGAATTAAAGTTGGCGATAAAGTCCATATTTGTATGTCCAAGCCTCCTATACCAAATTCATTCATATTCATTAATAGACATTAAGAACTTCATATTTTGGTCAGAGAAATCATCAATTTCAATTGTATATATATTTCCTCCCCTCTTTCTCAAAAAGTTTATTGTTAACTCTAGATACAATACAATATATGATCTTCTCTCTAAACATACTTTGTAGTATGATCTTCTCTCTAAACATACTTTGTATTCTTTGTCACATAGTTGGCTCATACTTAAAGTTATGCTTCAATTAGTTGACTAAAAGCACATTATCTATAATAATGTGATCTTCCTTACCAACTTTACTATTGCCAATTTTCTTACCCTTAGTATTGTCTGCAAATGTGGCAAATGCAAATTAGGAATCATTTCCAATAATGTGCCTTAAGCATCCATCATCCACAGACTATTTGCTCTTCTTTTTTTTTTGGGAAGACTTTATCATCATCTTTATATCCATGAAGTACATGTTGAGCTACCTCTCATTCTGAGTGCTCGCTTTTAGAATTACTCATGTCATCTTAATTGGAGGCTTTAAGTGTCTTCTTTTTACTTTTGTCCCTTTTCTCCTTTATATTGTTTTCTTATATTTAATATTTTCTTTGAGAAGAGAACACTAAGACTTTATGTTTCTAGGTTTCCATCATTCAAAATAAATAATATTATTTGATTTGCATTTTGAATCTACCTTACCATCCTTGAAGTCATTTTTTTTGGAGAAATATTTTCTATTGATTAGGACAATGTCTTCCTCATTTCTTTCACTAGTTGATGCCTCTTCTTCTTTGATTCCACTTTTGTGGTCTCTAACTCTATGTTATTCCTCCTTATATCCATTGTCTCTTTTTGTTAGGTCTTCTTGAGCCTTGTTATATAAATAATTGGTAATCCAATCAGTTCTTCCAATGACGACATATTTAAGTGTTTTTTTAATTACTGTCACCATGCTTCCCAAGAATTTAAAAGAGACAAGCAATTTTCTTACCATTTCAATATTAGTATATGTCTTGCCTTAGCCTTTGATAGCATTAATAATATTATTAAATCTATTGTGCGAGCTAGATATGCTTTCATTATGCTTCAATTGAAATAATTCATATTGATGTATTCCATGCTTACTTTACTCTCCTTTTCTAGATTTATTCCTTCATGTTTAACTTCTAAAGTACGCTAATTTCATTATTCGTTTCACATATAAAGATTTTATTGGATTTTTTATTTTTTAATACACAAAATAAAATGTGAATAGCCTTATTATTCAAGAAAATTAGTCTCTTGTTTTAAGGATCCCATTATTATTTTTAATTTGAGAACTTTTCCATCATTTGTAACTTTAGTAAGAATGAATAGACCACTAAAAATAATTTTTCATAGGTCAATGTTTTTGGCCATAAAGAAGAATTTCTTTATAGTTTTCAGAAGAAGATGTATATGCAATGGATATGCCATGAAGATTTTTTCTCAAATTTTTTTTGAAATTATAATAAAGGAGACCTGCTTTGATATTAGTTGTGGTCCTTAATAACACCCAAGAAGGAGTGAATTAGGTGTTAGTAACTTTAATGAAAACTTTTTGCAACTCAATAATAACCCTTATAATAGACTTTAAATTGTAAATACAATGACAATTTAATCAAATTTAATCAATCAATCACTCAAGAATAAAGTAACGAGCATAGGGAAGATAAGTTGTAAACTAATTTTATAGAGATTCAATAAGCAAACCTTTCTTATATCTACGCCCCAAATCTCTGTTGAGATTTTACTAATCTCCTCTTTGAACTAGGTGAAACCTTCTTACAACAATCTTTAATTGAAAAATAAAAAAAACCTTATACAGTCTCCATTAAAGGTGAAGAGGAACTCCAATTCTTCTTGGGACACCCAAAATATAAGAAACCAACCCCAATTGAGGTTTACAACTTAAATAAATCTTGCTTGTTTGCTTTAATGTTTAAAAACTCTCAATCACTTTACAACCAATAATGAATGCTTGTAAATGCTCAATAACTCTTTTAAATATGTTATTGTAACCCTCAAATGTCGTAAACATCTCCATCAACCAAAATCTTAAGTACTTATACCCATACTAACTCCAAAATGTAGTTAAACTAACCATTGTAATAGCTAGTAATAATGACATTGATTAACTAATCTAACATATTGGTCTACAAGCTTCGTAGACATTAGTTTAAAACCCCTTACACATTAGTTAACTGTATTTTAATATTAGTTGACCATACCTACACATTAGTTGATCAATGTATCCGAAAACATATTTAAAAGTATTTTCAAAGATCAAACCCTACATCTTTGACTAAAACTTAATCTAAAAATATTTCAAGATTTTTTTGAAGAGTATTTTAAAGATCAAGTGGGTTTTCTTTGAAATCAAAACCTTGATTCTTCTTGGTAAAAGAAAATATTTATGCATTAAGTTAAGATATGTTTATGCATGAAGAGCACTTAAAGCATTAAAATTACCAATTAGAAGATACAAGAAATATTACAAATAAATTGTGGACTAGTTATGCTTTGATCTTCTTTAGTTTTGGTCTTCTTTTTGACTTGAATGTATTTGGTATCCATAAATAATTTTTTGACTTTATTTCAAACAACTTTCCTTTATGACATCAAAAAATAAATTATTAGTAATAATTATGTATTATGTATTATTATTATCATTATCAAAACATAAATTGTAACTTTTCTTGGTTTAAGGCTGGTTTTCTCGTAACTTATAGATTTAAGAGAAACTATAAAAAAAAAGAAATTAAGATTTATAACAAAACACAATTTATAATTCATGTTTTATTATAATTATACATTAATTAATTATAAAATTAAAGAGTTTTTATCTTTTAAAAAATCATAAAATTTCGATTTCTTCATGTGATAAGATTGCCTCTTGATTTCCTTACAAATAAATGGTGTTGGATCATTATAAATATGTTTTTTTAATGTTCTACTATTTTTTCGAATTCCGACAAAAAAATTGAGGATCTGCCTTGTCTTTGAAAAGGTAAGATGTTAAGCCAATATACGTTGAGCATATCTTAGATGTATTAAAGACAAGTTTTTAGATTTTAGTTAATATGGTCTATTGAATTTTTAATTTTCTTATTTTAGAATATGCAGGATTTGATTATGCAAATGGACAATTATCTTTGTCACGAGGGTTAGGTTGAGTAACTAAGGTTATTTACACTATGTCCACGCCAACTTGGACCATCAGTTGTTGAGGCATCACCACCCAGAGCCCAAGTTTTTCACCAAATGCATGTTGACCCAGGTCGTGATAACTATCAAATCTTTTTCCAAGAACCATTTCATGCATCTCCACCATTTGCCACAGAGCGTATGGAGTGATGATCCATGATAGGACCATTACAGCCACACCAGGACCCCTAACATAAATTCATGCAAAAACCTCATTTACCGCAAAGAACATATCACATTAAACAGAACAGTAATATATGTTTTTTCTTAACTCATGCTCCTGGTAAACAATACTAGATCTCGATGATTTTTATGCAAGTTTTTCATCTAGTGAAACCGACATACAAGCCAAGGAGAGACATAACACATGGAAAAAAAGTTGGACCTGGAGCTAGTGCTTTCTGGGCGGTGGAGAAAGCCATTAAAACAAACATCAATACAACAAGGAAAAGATTCATCTTAGTTGTCTCCATTTTTGACCATTTCTCAAAGACGAAGGAGTAAGGACAGAGCGGTGAAGATAAAGAGTAAGGCTGAAAAAAGAACAAAAGACAGTGAAAATATCGAAACGTGTGGCTATTTTTACGAGAAAAAAAGCCTGTTTTGAAAACATACAAAAACGACTTTTTTTTACGTTTCTATAAAGCTGTTGTAGCTTTTAATTTGTGAAAACAAAAAATGATAATAATACTCGTTCAATAGCGTTTTATTGACTTGTTTCTTTTTCCATAAAAATCACAACAAAAACTGAAAAAAAAAGAAACAGAACCAATCAAATAATAAGAGAATATCAAAACAGTTGATAAAGCTAAGGGCCACCTTTACTGATAAAGGCTTTATTTAGCGATTGGATGATTACATTAGCTGTTAGTTGATTATATTAATTGTGAGCTGATAGCTGATTATATCAGTTGATTTGATCAACGGATTGTATTAGTTGTTTGTTAGAGATGTTTGGTGAAATTAGTTGTTTAATGTTAACTGTTTAAGTGTAAAATGACTTATGAAGACAAGACTTTAAAAAAATATAAGGGTATAAATATTATATATCTTAATATTTTGTTGAATATTCTTATAAGAATTTAGATTTTAGAGAAATCATGTTTACCTGTATTGTTTAATCATCTATAAAAAATTTATGTAACTCTTTCTATTTTTATTTTCCTTTAAGGTCAACATTTTATTTCTAACCTATTACTGCATAAAATAATTATAAGAACAAACGTTATTCCTAAAAATAGGTATCTAGAATCCTCAATTAAATGATACAATTAACTTTTGATAGTTAAAATTTTGGCTGATTGATGAAAACGCTCCTATATTGATGAAAACACTCTTATATAGGAACGTTTTCATTTTTGTCTGTTTATCTTAAATCAATTATTGGATTTGCTACTCTCCAAACAGCTTTCGTAGCTGTTTGTAGAGTTAAATAGCTGAAGGCAATCTATCAGCTAACAAAATAGTTGATTAGTTGTCTACCAAATGAGGCCAAAGTTGGGTCACTACTACACTAACACAAAACAAAAGAATTAATTTCGAAACTGCGAAGAAAAAGTCTAAATTTTTATTTTTAAATAAAAAATACCTTATAACTCTATTTATAGTAAAAAAAGTTTCTAATATTATTAAGAAACAACTTAGATAATATAAAATTATACTAAAGATTTGAAAAAAAACTCTTATTACTATCAAGAAAGACAATATTGAATCAAACTAAAACAACTTTGACGATGTTGAATCAAACTAAAAGATCTAAACGAATAAGAAAACTAATTTTGTACTAATTTTATGTATCCTCTGCTCTTAAAATTTTAGGCTTAAAAAGTAAGGCTTCACTTAATTTCAGATCCAAAATTTGCAATCATACCTATGTAATCGAATATTGAATTGTTTGTAGAACTTGATAGAATTTTATCATTATTTTGTGGACTAGCATAATAAACATAATTTTATACAAACTTCGATTAATTTGATGTAAAGGTAATTGGGCTTGTTAATTCTCTCTTTAATGTGTCATTGGGCTTGTGTTCATAGGCTTGCTATGATAGGTAGGCTTGGCCTATGTTTTGCAATGCACAGGAGGTCTTACTGCTTGCCGATTTTAAATACAATCGCCTCATTGAGAATTGTATATGTTTTTGCTGATTAAGGGTTCGGAATAGCAGTAGTAAATCCTCTGCATCTCTATCACGTCGCTTAACAGAAAATAACAATGGACTCGATATTTCCTTAATTTTCAGGTTATTTATCCATCAACTATTGAATACAATATGTTGCAATTATAGGGTTAATTAATTGTGTTGATTAATTACGAAAATAATCTGTGATTTCGCATTTATTTTCCTTCAATTGGTATCAGAGCCAATTAATCATAATTGTGATTGCTAATTTTGGGCAATTTTTGAGATTAAATGTTTTTTCGTTTTTTGTTAATTTGTTGATTTCGAAATCGATTTAGATAATTTTTGTGAAATCGTTTTTTTTATGGTTGTTGTGTTATTTCAGTTTGACAAATCATATGGAAAGGTTATTGAATTTTTCTGTTGATTGGTTTTAAAACGCAAGAATTTGTAAACTCAAACAGAAACCATTCTTTCTCAAATTTTTCCGAACCTTTTCAGTAGATTTTTTTTGTGAAATTGATTGAGGGGTTTGATAGATCATTAAATTCTGAATCTAATGGCACTAATTTCGTTGAAAATAGATCAAAAATGGAGTTATGGACGGTTTTTTAAACCGGGTCGCGAATAGGATCAGGCGCCCTGAATACCAAGCTGTCGAGCAGAGAAGATGAAGACCGACCTAGCTAGCCCTCACCCACGAGCACTGGCGACACGTGCTATCACCTCCGGTGGCCATTTTTCCCCAAAATTTTTCCTACATGCTCCAATTGTCTAGTTCTATTTTATGGTATTTTTTCTGGAATTTTTTAAATGATAGAAATGTTATTTTTATTTTTCCCAAATTTTAAATTTAATAAAAATGTAGTGTACTCTCCGAATTTTTTCTTGAAATTTTTTTGTACTTATTCCTTGTATTATTTGGGCTTGTGGGATCTTGTGTACTCTCAGTGTTATATATTTATGCACCAAAATTAATTTTAGATGTAATTTATGCATATAATGTTATATTATGTGATTACTATGGTTAATTTTGTAATTGTGGTGCTAATTGAACATATGGGAACAATCTTGGGGGATGGTATTGGACTATTGTCATTCACTTTGTGTAATTGTGAGCTCGTCTATTGTGAGACCAATTATTACAAATTGCTGTTGTGATGTTGTTATTGGGCATACATTAGATGCTATGTTAATGATGCACTT
>JANVCL010000007.1:9675398-9686335 GCA_026546855.1 Erythroxylum incrassatum
GTATTTGACTATTTTGTTATTCAGTCTAAAGACTTTTGCTTATAATTGTTGCTATTATTGTTGTTGCCATATACTTTTTTGATATGCTGCGCATATACATTTAAATGTTTATATATATATGGCATTTTGTTGGAGACATTTTGTACCCAGTCTCATCTTGTTATTCTGAGATATTTTGTTAAATCTCAGTTGGCATCTTGTGTGGATGTTTAGGCCATTTTGTTTGGAATTGCACAAACGGATTACCGTTTTGTGTGCATTTCCTTATGACATATTTTGTTTAGGTCATCGAGGTGTGAGTATCTTACATATATGTTATCAGTACTTCTATCGGTTTTGATTTCTATATTGTTGAGGTACTTGTAACCTCATTTTGGACTTATGATTGAGAGATTCTTGACTATAGGTTGACATCTTATTGCGGCCACATATTGTTATATTAATCTGGGGATTTGTTCTATTGTTCATTGATGTTAGTTATGCTATCCAAGTGGAAGAATGATAGAAATTTATCATTATTTTGTTGACTAGCATAATAAAAATAATTTTGTACAAACCCTAATTAATTTGATGTCAAGGTAATTAGGCTTGTTAATTCTCTCTTTAATGTGTCATTGGACCTGTGTTCATGGGCTTGCTATGATGGGTAGGCTTGGCCTATGTTTTGCGGCGCACAGGAGGCCCTACTGCTAGCCGACTTTAAATACAGTCGTCTCATTAAGAACTGTATGTGCTTTTGCTAATCAAGGGTTAGGAATAGCAGTAGTAAATGCTCTGCATCTCTATCACGTCGCTTCACAGAAAACAACAATGGACTCGATATTTCCTCATTTTTTAGGTATTTTTCCATCCAACTATTAAGTACAATATGTTACAATTATAGGGTTAATTAATTGTGTTGATTAATTACAAAATTAATCTATGATTTCGTGTTTAATTTCCTTAAGAAATCCTAATCTTGTTACCTCCTTGTGAGAAAATTTTCATGTAAATTTAAATTTAATGGCTGGGAGAAGTGCTCCAACGTCAGATTGTCTCAATCCATGTTGATACTGCTGGCTCAATTGTCATTTAATGGTAGGCATCCTCTGGAAACTGAGGCAGAGATCAAAGAAGAAGGAAAATTGCATGTCACAGTGCGAAAATCCAATGCCTCGAGATCAAATGTTTTCTCAAGAAGGTCTCAAGCATTGTTCTCATCTCCAAGGCCATGCAGAAATTTAGTCTTTACAGTCCTCAAGAAATCTAACTCCAAGAGGATCTAGCTTTAACCAAACTGACTTCTTCTCAATGATGGTTGCTGGTAGAAACTCAAACTTTGGCACTTCTGATGTCTATGGTCTATTGGCATCTAGAGGGCTAACACCAAGATCGTCTAATTATGAAAAAGAAAGTGAATCAGTAACAAGCCAAGGTTCCATTACCATAATCAAGGTGGTGCAACTCATTATCCAACAAAAAACCTGCTAATGTTTCCACCGACAGGTTCCAAGGGTATTGTTATTGTTAATGCCAGTGTTAAGAAACCTAATGGCCAAGCTCAACTGAAGCCTGAGGATGGTAAAGGTTATTGTTTTTATCTTTTTTTTCCAGTTTGCTTCCATTTGTTTCCATATTAAAATTCTTTGCTTCTCTAATGGATTAAGAGATTTCAAATGATTCATTGACATTTGTCTGTTTAATTGGTGTAACTTGGTCTCTAGTTTCTTTCAGGTACAGTACATAACAATTCCAGTCACTGTCTATTAACAGATTCTTCTGTTTAGGTATTTAGGTTGTTTTGGTCATTTTTTAACTTCTGGGACATTGATTATTCTATGATTTTTTCTTGCAAGTGGCATGTAGAAATGCTTGACACTATAACAAAGTCTAATTCCATTATGTCGGATGCATGGTTGGCATTATCATGTTCAGTCTTCGTCAACAGTAGAGATGCAAAAACACAAACAATACCTTTGAATCCCTCTATTCATTAGAAAATCTCTATGTTTTGATAAAACAAACATACGAGGAGTGAATTGTGTGTAAAAAAATCACAAGTTATTTTCAATTCATATAACGATAGGAGTCTGTTAAAAAAAAGAGTTTGTCAGACGATAGTAGCCTATTAAACGATATGAGTCTATTAGGTGATAGGAGTCTTTTATAAAATAAAACCTTGCTTAAACGAAAGAAGTATATTGAGGGATGAATCCTCTTAAAGCAATTTAAAAACAAAAGACGCACTGTTAAAATTGAAAAGAACCTTTTGGAAGTTGAAAACAGAAGGAGCCTTTTATTAAAAAGAACACACACAAAATATAATGCGGAAATATAAAAGATAAGGAGAGAGAGAGAAGAAGGACACAATCCATTTATATTGGTTCAACTTATAACTTAAACCTATGTCCAGTCCCCAGTATTCAACTTGAGTATTTCACTATAAGAATCCAAGTTTTAAATTTGACGAGCCTCTTTAAGCTCATGATTACATATTTTTCAAAGTTTTTCAACCTTCCACGCTCAAAGTGTATAACAAGCTTCTAAAAGATAACAGAAAAATAAATGTAAAATCAAAAGTAAGTTCTCAAATAACAATTTCTCTTTTGATAGAGAGATTTCATTTTCTAAGGTATAATAAGAATGATATGAGTCTATCAATGCTGCTCAAATATTTCAAAAGTCTGAGTATATTCGTTTTATCACAAATGTTGTTGCTCTTCTTTAAATTGGCATTTCCTTCAACTAGCCATTGCTTCAATTGCATACTTAATCAATGGGATTGATTTGAATCTGAATAATTTTGATGTTCATCTTTGTCGGAAATCTTCCAATAATCACGGAGCTAATATATGACCTTCATAATTTGTAAGATTCTTTCAGATAAACATTTTTAATAAGGTAAGTTCATAAAGAAGGCTCCTGTAAGAAAGAAAGTGTATTTTTTATGATTTTATTTTCCTTTGGGAATTAAACCATTAATTGTACAAGGAAATGAATCTAATTTAAAATTTAAAATATTATACATTTATTATTAAAAACGTTAATCATAAACCTTGAGCTAATATGTTTTACCTTTTAGAAACAACAAGATTAATATAAATTCTTATCTAAAAGTGCACTATGCGGAAGTTTTTTTTCTATCCTGTGCAAAAACCATGAACACTTTAGATGCACATGGTGGTATAGTGGATGAAGTATGTATGAGCTTCAATGTATGGGTGATGAAGAAGAGGTGTCTACTTCTGGTTTCCATGTTTGGCCTCATTGGAACGGTGATCTCGATGAACCTCTCCTTTATATCCTTAGGCGTTGTGGAAGAGTAATTTGAAAGTTGATCTAGATATATGAATATTTAAAGACTAGATACATGGATGTTTAAGTTCATTGTTAGAAGTTTAATTATGTTCATGTATTAGTTACATAATTAAATATTGGTCCACGTATGGTTTTGAGTTCATGTATGGTTTATTTATTTGGGTATTAATGGGTTCATGTACTTAGATATGAAGAGTCATTTTTTACCTATAAATTCCTCTTTGTACTTGAACTAAAATGATTAAAGTGAAATACAACCTCTTCTTCTAAACAATTCTCTCTTCTCTAAACTTCCTCACTTTTTAACAAAGTGGTATCAAAGTCAAGTACTTTGAAAAAGGGAAAACAATGGTGGAGTATACTCATTTCAATTCCCTTGCCTCACCAAAGAAAATTATGAAACATGGCATCTTCGCATGAAAGCCGTGCTTGGCTCAAAAGATGCTTGGGAGATTGTAGAGAATGGTTTTATGGAACCTTAAAGTGAAGTTGATTTGTCTCAAAATGAAAAGGGTGCTTTGGAAAAGATCAAGAAGAAGGATTAACAAGCCCTCACCCTCATCCATCAATGTCTAGATGATTTAATGTTTAAGAAGGTGGCTAATGCAACAACGGAAGCATGGGAGATTTTGCAAAGTTCCTTTCAAGGAATTGATGAGGCAAAAAAGATTCAACACCAGTCATTACGAGGTGATTTTGAATCTTTGCACATGAAGGAATCCAAATCAATCTCAGATTATTGTTCATGAGTGAAGGCCATTGTGAATTAGATGAAGAGATATGGAGATCAAGTTGAAGATGTTCTAGTAGTAGACAAGATTCTTCATTCCTTGAACCTAAATTTTGATTATGTGGTTTGCGTCATTGAGGAGTCTAAAGATCTAGACTCTTTGGCGTTTGAACAACTGGAGGGCTCTTTATAAGCTCACGAAGATAAGATCAAAAAGAGATAAGAAGAACCTTTGGAGCAAGAAATTAAAGCAAGGGTTGTGTTAAAAGATGATGATGGAGAAAGCAATCAAAGAAGAAGAGGACGAGGACGAGGACGCGGTCGAGGATATGGTCGTGGCCGAGGTCGAGGACGAAGTTATAGAGGAAGAAGTAATAAAGGAGATTATAACAACACCAACAATGATGGAAACAATCAATCATACAAAGGCCAAGGAAAATCAAGAGGAAGGGGAAGAGGACAATACAATTTTAAACAAAATGAGAGGAGGTATGATAAGTCTAATGTTGAATGCTACAATTGTCATAAATTTAGACATTTTTCTAGGGAATGTTATGCTACGTCTAATCAAGTTGAGGAGAAAGTCAATATTGTTGATAACAAGCAAGGAGACGAGGAGCCCACTTTATTGCTAGCACTCAAAGATAATACAAGTAAGGATGAAAGTACATGGTTTTTAGATAATGGAGCAAGCAATCACAAGTATGGAGATAAAGGCAAATTTGTGTAACTTGATAAAAAGGTAGAAGGCTACGTTTCTTTTGGAAATTCGTCAAAGATTTAAATTTATGAAAAAGGTACCATTCTAATTTTTTTAAGAGATGGAAGCCATAGACTTATTAATGATGTCTATTACACGCCTAAATTGAAAAGTAATATTTTAAGTTTGGGGTAACTTCTTAAAAAAGGATATGAAATCCACATGAAAGATTGTTGTCTTTGGCTTAGAGATCAACAGGCTTAATTGATTGCTAAGGTGTTTATGTCAAAGAATAGAATGTTTATGTTGAATATCAAGACAATCGGAGCAATATGTTTAAAGGTGGATGTGAAAGATGAAGCATGGTGTTGGCATATGAAATTTGGACGCTTGAATTTTGGCATACTCAATGCATTGAGAGATAAATTCATTGTAAAAGGAATGCCCTCCGTCAACCACCCATATCATTTATGTGAAGCATGTTTACTTGGAAAGCATTCCAGGAGTTTTCCAAAAGAAGAGGTGACAAGAGCAACTACACCACTTCAACTTATTCATACTGATGTGTGTGGACCAATCAAGCTATTATCAATGGGTAAAAGTAGATACTTCTTAATTTTCATTGATGATTATAGTAGAAAAACATGAGTTTATTTCTTAAAGTAGAAATCAAAAGCATTTGAAGCATTTAAGAAGTTCAAGGAACTTATGGAGAATGAAAGTGACTATACAATTAAAGCTCTAAGGTCTAATAGAGGAGGCGAGTTCACATCTAAGGAGTTCCTTGATTTTTTTGAAATACATGGAATTTGCCTTCCGTTAACAGTCCCAAGATTGCCTCAACAAAATGGAGTAGTCGAAAGGAAGAATAGAGCAATTCTTAACATGGCTTGATGTATGTTTAACGCCAAAAACATGCCTAAAGAATTTTGGGCTAAAGCTATTTCTTGTGTAGTCTATTTATCAAATTGGTCTCCAATGAGAAATGTCAAAGATCAAACTCTGCCACAAGCATGGAATGGAATAAAGCTAGTGTTGCTCATCTAAGAGTTTTTGGAAGCATAACATATGCTCATGTGCCGCAACAAGAAAGATCTAAGCTGGATGATCGAAGTGTTAAGCATGTATTTATTGGCTATGACCAAAATTTCAAAGGCTATCAATTGTATAGTCCAAGCAATGGAAGGATTGTTGTGAGCAGAGATGTCGAATTTGATGAAGCAACATAGGATTAGGAGACACAAGAAGAAAGCACTTATGATTTTTTCCTATACTTTGAAGATGAAGAGCAAGAAACCACAACAAATATTCAAGAGACAACTCCAGCTACTTCTCCAAATATGCCTCATTCTTCTTCATCCATGCATGGAAAAAGTATAAGTGATGGAGCACGAAAAATAAGGAGTATTTATGATATTTATAAACAAATAGAAGAAATCAATGATGTTGATGTAAGCAATTTCTTTTGTCTTCTTATAGACAGTGAACCTTTCAAATTTTAGGGAGGTCGTGAATGACAAAAAATGGAGGCAAGTTATGGAGGAGGAGATCAAGGCAATAGAGAAAAACAATACTTAGGAATTATGAACTCTTCCTAAAGGTCATGAAGCTATTGGAGTCAAATGGGTCTACAAGATCAAAAAGAATGCCAATGGAGATGTGTAGAAATATAAAGCAAGGCTCGTTGCTAAAGGCTACAAAAAAAAGCATGGAGTGGATTATGATGAAGTATTTGCACTTGTTGCTCGTATAGAGGCTATTCATTTGTTGACTTCTTTTGTAGCTCACATGAAGTGGAAGATATATCAACTTCATGTAATGTCAGCTTTTCTAAATGGTGATCTTCAAGAACAAGTCTTTATTGAACAACCAATTGGCTTTACAGTCAAAGGTTGCTAAGATAAGGTCTTGAGATTGAAAAAGGCATTGTACGGGTTAAAGCAAGCACCAAGGGCATGGAATACTCGCATCGACAATTACTTACAAGATAATCGGTTTGTTCATTGTTCTCACGAATATGCTCTTTACATTAAATCATACGGAAATGGAGATATTCTACTCAAGATTATTTCAATGTGGATGTCTTGTTTTTACCGGTAATAACCCAAGATTATTTCAAGAATTCAAGAAAGGTATGCCTTTGGAGTCCGAGATGACATATATTGGATTAATTTCATACTATTTGGGCTTATAGGTGAAGTAAATGAAAGATGGAATTTTTATTTCACAAGAAGGATATGTAAAAGAAATATTAAAGAAGTTCTAAATTCTATATTGCAATTCAGTAACTACACCCATAGAATGTGGAATTAAATTAACAAAGTTTGATGATGTAGATAAGGAAGATTCTTCTGTATTCAAAAACCTTATTGGGTTCTTGAGATACTTGACATGTACAAGACCAGATATTCTCTTTGCAGTTGAATTGATAAGTTGTTTCATGGAAGCACCTACTTGTACTTGTATGAAGACAATTAAGAGAATTCTCCGATATATCAAAGGTACAATTAACTATGGCTTACTCTATACATCATTTGTTGATTTCAAGCTTATTGGGTTTTGTGGTAGTGATTTTTTGGGAGATATTGATAATAGAAAAAGCATAACTGTTTTTCGTGTTTTTTATGAGTGATTGTTCTATTATATAGAGTTCAAAGAAGCAACCTATTGTGACTTTGTCAAGTTGTGAATCTGAATATGTGGCTGCAACTTTGTGCACTTGTCATGCTATTTGGCTTAGAAGGTTATTAAATGAACTTCACTTGCCACAAAAGGAAGTAATTGATATATGTATTGATAACAGTTTGAACAAGCATCGGCCAAGAACCCAGTTTTTCATGATCGAAGCAAACATATAGATACGAGGTATCATTTTATTAAAGAATGTATCACAAAGAATGAAATGAAGCTCAAGCATGTGAGCACTAATGATAAAGTTGCAGATAATCACTCAAATTTAAAGTTTTTCAACATTTGAGGACAAGACTTGGAATACGAAAGAAAATTTCAAATGAAGGGGGAGTGTTGAAGAGTCATTTGAAAGTTGATCTAGATACATGAATGTTTGAAGTCTAGATACATGGATGTTTAAGTTCATTGTTAGGAGTTCAATTATGTTCATGTATTACTAAATATGGGTCCATGTATGGTTTATTTATTTGGGTTCATTAATGGGTTCATGTATTTAGATGTGAAAAGTCATTATTTTACATATAAATACCTCTTTGTACTTGAACTAAAATGATTAAAGTGAAATACAACCTCTTACTCTAAACAATTCTCTCCTTTCTAAACCTCCTCACTTCTTAACAAGGTGATATAGTTAAAATTGGAAGGTAAAAGATGATTTCACTTCATTGATAGATCAAGTGTACATCATCTTTATAACACTTCTTATTTAGTATCTACACTTTGACCTTTTCTTTTCCCCCGGTTTGGTTGGTATGTTCATAATATTTACTAGTCTTTGCATTGTGCCATAGGTTAAAGGGGAAGAAGGCTAGCCGTACAAAGACACCATGGCAAGTGAGTTTGGTCCAGTGAAGTCTTCGTTAAGTTGACAAACATGTTATTCTGCATATAATTAATTGTACTTATGTTTAATTAGGCCATTAGAAGGTAAGGAATGAAATAAGGTGCAAAGGTAATAGCACCATCAAAATAGTAGATTTAATGATATGTAGTTATAAAGACTATTTAAAAAATTATAAAAATGTAATAAAATATATTTATCTACCATAGAACAAAACAATTAAAAATATTGGTTACATTTGGGAAAATGTAGTTAAAAATTTGGTGATGAATTGCAATTGATAATTGGCAACATTTGTGGTGATGAATTGTAAAAAATGACAAATAACAATGCAAAAATATTTTTTAACATATTGGCTACAATTTTAATCGTCACTTAAAGTCTAAATTTTTGTAGTTTGATTAGCTTGTTCAACTGATTTGATGTGAACTTATATGGTCTTATTTTGTTGTTAAACAATCATACCACCTAGTAAAAGGGTCTTGGATTATTATTATTATTTAATATATATATTTCTAATGTTTTAAAAACATTGCAATAGAATCCGTCGTAGAAAAATGTTCTTTCCATCATATCATTATGTTTGGTAGCTATATCATTAAATACTTAAACCCTTAAAACATTGGACACTACGGTAGCCCTTGTCTTAGTTTTTAACCTTCTTATCAGAACGTATACGGAGGCAAAACCATCGTGCTAAATATGTAGCTTAGTGGGGAATAACTAAACATAATGCATAATGGGAACTGTTTCTAGCAGTCGTCTACCATTCATATATACAGATTCAAATCATATCACAACAATCTTTAATTGTTCATAATATAAAGTAATCCAAACATTATGTCTCAGAACAGAATATGATTCATCAATCAATACAAAATTTTTTTACATCAAAACAAAACTTGAAAATATCATAACAAAATGTACAAGTACCATAATTGAATATCATAATATAATATAATCCTTTTAGATCAAAATATGACTTATATCAGAACAAAACTTGTTTTGTATCAGAACAAAACTTTTTTTTTTCAAAACTGAACATGGATCATAATACAAAATAAGTTAGGTTGTGAATCCTTTTTACAGAAGTGGGTAACGGGACTAGAATAGAAGATACCGTAATTGATATCTGAAACAAAAGAGATTAATGTCTCTAAATTAGGGGACACCGTAGTGTTGATATCAATAGACACTAAAGTCTCAATATCAGGAGACACCTTAGTGTCGATATCAGGAGACACCTTAGTGTCACAAGAACAGCTACAAACCTTTCTAGGCATGCCTATTTACCCACGACTAGGACTTAATAGTTTTAAAACAAACCATTTCAGATTTTAGAATTTCATGTAAATGATGTAGTGCATAACATGTAACCTTATTCATTTAATCAAACTTAACATGCCTTAGAAATACAAACATATGCATTAAAGCATCAATAAGTGTATTGAGTCATCACACATCATGTATATTCACACAATTAGAAAGCACTTCCAATACAATCCCAATTATCAAACTCCTTGGATAATTGATGGTTTGAAATTATCACAATATCAGAATCACAAAATAGTGAAATAATACATAAGTATAAATTCATTTCCTTATGCTCAAATTGAACCCATTCATTCTCACTCAAACTTATCATGCCTTATAAACATAAGCATTTGTAATAATGCACCAATGAATACATTATGTAATTACACTTTACATGTACTCACCTAAGATCCCAATTCTCAAATATTCATAACTAACACAACACTTTTATCATTTAAAACATATTTATGTTCATAAGTATACTTCATTCCTTTAACAACTTATAAGTTCTAAATTAGATACTTTGTTATCTAATAACACCTTCTTTAAGTTATTACTTAAATTAAAAATCCAAATCTTACACAACCTTTAATGAACTTATTCCACATCAAGCTAGGTTCATTTTACACCTTAATTAAGTCCAATTAAACCATTACAAAGTACCTTAACCTTATATGGTTCAACAATTGTCTAAAACCAACATTTCTCCTTCCTAAATACTTCCCACGATCGTGGGAATAAGCCTTATAAATCCCACAATTATGGGATGAGTGACCTGAAGGATCACTCACCCACAATCTCTTATTTATTTCTAAAACTTGACTTCTTCACTTCCACTCAACACACCTTCACCAAAGACCATCAATTTCACTTCAATTCTACCCTATTCATGTTTCGATACCTCATCAAATTCAAGTCCAAACCAATTTAAAAATCATTCATTAAGTAACTTACAAATCAATATCTTCTAAACATCAAAACCAAACCAGAAGTTATTATACAAAGATCATTTTTTCAACATTCATTTATCATCATCTTAACACATATTTCACGCAATTCAATTATCATAAAACTTGTAATAATACATGATATCAAGTTTAGTGGTCCCTTACCTAATTACCTTCAAGTTCCTTCTTCAAAGAACTATCCAAACCAGCCTTTCATGCAACCAAAACACTTCCGAAATCTAGGTAGATGTAAGATGGTCTTAACACTAAGATGATAACAACATAAAAGGTAGTATAAAGTAGCTTTCTTAATGCAGTAACTTACAAGGATTCTAAGAGAAAATGTTGGACCCCGATCCTTAAGTGGCAATTTAGAGATATGAAATGAAATTCAATGAGTGTTTTGTATATGAATTG
>JANVCL010000007.1:9708140-9731121 GCA_026546855.1 Erythroxylum incrassatum
ATTTTCCTACACATAAATGAGTACTTATACAATTGTGCAAAGTTTTGATGTGTGTAAATGGATATAGAAGAGCAATTAGAGCAACAACATCTAAATATTGGCGGGACTTTGAGGCAATAGCTATTTGGACAAACTGTGAGTAGCCTAGATGGCCTCACTTAATAAATTGTTTATTTTAAATTATGTATTGAATTATTATGTAAATGTGATTGTGTTGATTCCGGACATTGAATGTCTGAGGTATTTGATGCATGAATGAGGTATTGGAAGCACTCTTTGTACGTGAATCTGATTGAAAATAAGTATACTCAATGTTTTTGTTGAATGTCAGACTAAGGTCCGGTGTGAAATGTGTATGTGAATATAAAAAAAATGAAATTAAGTGACTGACTGAAAATATGTGAATGTGATGCATTTCATTACATGAATGCATGAAAAATAAAGGCAGTTGTAACCAGAGTCGCCAGTAAAATGAGCTTAAAGCTCATAATGTCTTAAGAGCCTTTGGCTCAGATGTAATTGTACGCGGTATCTACTAATAGATATCGGACAATACTTGAACAAGCCCGGTATCCACAAGGAATATGGGCTAGTAAAAAGGCACTCGGTCACAACAAAGTAATAATTGAAAGTGAATCTCATGAGCATTACATATACATTTAATGTGTATGTTTGAATGATTGAAATGTATTGTTGAATTGCGTTGAATAAGAATGTGAAAATTGTGAACAAAGTGTTATGTGATACTACATGATGATAAATGAAATGATGTGAATTATGTAATTATATGTGTTATATAACCATCTGAGTTAACAAAACTCACCAAAATTGGAACATTGACACTTCAGGTTCGGGAGTAACGATATAGTTTTTAAGTCAATTTAGGAGAGAACTAACTCTTATTTTGGATAAAGATGTGGCTCAAAGGTTGATCAGTTGAGACTGAAGGATCTAGATAAAAGTTTTGTGTAATTCCTCATGTATGTAGCGTGTTAGGTATACAGAGATGTAAACTTTGATTAGTTTTTGTTATCGTACAAATATGGGTGTTGTTGTAAAGCTACAATGTACGTATTGTTTAAGAAATGAAATGAGGAATTTTTGGTTTTTAAATATTGTGAAATTTATATATAAATGATGATGACATGATTAAGTTAGTGTCGTGAATGCTTTAGCATGCCAACCTTGTGGGGTACGTACTCGGATATTCCTCTAGAATTTTGGGTTTGTGTCCTATGAGAGTAGGGTGTGACATATTGTGCAAGGTTGGTGGTAAAACGATACGCTTAAAAAGAATGTATTGACTTTAAAGAACCTTTTTACCTATAGTTCGCCTTAATGTAAGTCAGATTGTCTTAGCTATGTTTGTTACATTTGATATACACTTAGAGCAATTAGATGTAAAGATTGTGTTTCTTCATGGAGATCTTGAAGAAAAAATTTACATGCATCAATGAAAAAGTTTTAAAGAAACATGGAAAAAGAACTTGGTTTGTATGTTGAATAAATTTTTGTATGGTTTAAAAGGGCACCAAGATGTTGGTATAAAGATTTGATCCCTTCATAATGAGTCATGGATTCAACAGATTTATTGTAAACCTTTATGCATATTTCAAGAGGTTTGGTAATAATAATTTCATTGTATTAATTTTGTATGCTGACGGCATGTTAGTTACAAGCCCTAACAAAGATCGTGTTCAAAATTTGAAGGCTTGGGTTGCTGAGGAGTTTGAAATGATGGATTTAAGACCACCAAACAAGATTCTAGAGATGCAAATTTACCAAGATAGAAATATCATGAAGATTTGGCTTTTTCAAAAGAATTGCTTGAAGAAAATCTTATGATGCTTCAATATGCAAGATTGTAAGTTAATCTCTACTCCTCTTCCTGTTAATTTCAAGTTATCCTTAAGTAAAAGCCCTAGCAGTGAAGCAGAGAGGAAGGAGATGTCTCTAGTACTATATGCATCAGTCATGGGAAGTTTAATGTTCGCTATGATTTGAAAAAGACCAGATATTTCATATGTAGTGGGAGTTGTTAGTCGTTATTGTAACATCCCATTGCCTATGGGAGGCTAGAATAGTATATATGAGTTATTAATGAGAGCTTAGAAATGCAATTTTTCATGTTCATGCATAATATGTCATACATATACATGGGAATAGTGAAAGTTTTGCACATGAAAATAATTGTACAAACATTTATGAATGATTTCGGGTATAATTGAAATGAATTGGGATTTTTGGAAATTTAATGAATTTTGAATTTATCTATGTTGAAAATATTATTGGTTAGTTGGATGGTGAGAATTGTGAATTTCGGTGAATTTAGGAATAAATGTCGAAGAAAAATTATTAAAAAATAGGGGAAAGAAATCAAAAAAAGATTTGGAGATAGTTGGATTGTAAAGATAGAATTAATGGAGTTGGTTTCAAAACAAACTTAGTTATAGTTGAACCTTAGGAAAAATGATAAGTGTAAAATTGCCTTTATTATTTGTCAAAAGTAAGTTTGAGTTATCCAAGAGTTAACAAGGGGTTTGT
Organism: Erythroxylum incrassatum; assembly: GCA_026546855.1. NCBI lineage: Eukaryota > Viridiplantae > Streptophyta > Magnoliopsida > Malpighiales > Erythroxylaceae > Erythroxylum > Erythroxylum incrassatum. The sequence continues at coordinate 9,710,685 of JANVCL010000007.1, forward strand.
TCTTTTCCTAAGTTCTTTCCTTGTTATCATCTTCTCCGAATTTCTTCCCATACACAGAGTTTTCCATCAAAACTCCTTTTAAGAGCTAACTTTGTTTTTTTCATATCCCTCACCACTTCCTCCACTGCTAAGTGTTTCTTCTACCTTAAGGAAAAAAAACCCAGAAGTTGGTTAGTGTTCACAGTGGTTTACATAATTTTGTATGGAGTTAGGCCTTGAAGATAGTTGAAGCTTTTGGAGTCTTCAACAAGTAGTGGATAACTTGGTTAAAGTTATGGATTTTTGAAATAAAGTTGATGAATTATTGTCAGTGCATGATGATGGTATTTACGTATATTTATATTCTTGAATACTGTGTTAAGGGGATGAAAATTTGGGATATGGTGTTATTTGGTTTTTGATGGATTGTTAATGATCAGATGTTATGAAAATGTTTCTTGGAGTTGAAGTAGCAATGAAATGATGTATAGGATTAGTGTAGAGAATTAGATATGGAAAGGTGATATGCACTGTTTCTTCATTGTGCATGTATGAATATATAGGTGTTTATATGTGAGTTAATGGAAACTTAGAGATGTTTAAGAAAAAGGTTTTTCAGTTAAGGAGTATAGATAGTATCATCTGTGATGACGTCATATCGTCTGTAAAGATGTATTGTCTGTAGAGACGTATCGTCTTAGGTTGACTTCTGCTTCGTCTTAAGTTGACCATCTGTATCACCTTAGGTTGACTTCTGCTTTATCTTAAGTTGACCATTTGTTTTGTCTTAGGTTGACTTCTTCTTTATTGTCAGTTGACCATTTATATCATCTTAGGTTGACTTCTACTTCATCTTAAATTGACTTTGATTCATCTACTTCTTGCATTTTTCTACTTTTGCATTTTTCTGCTCCTTACATTCGTCTGCTTCTTGATTTGTCTACTTCTTGCATTCGTCTGCTTTTTGCATTCATCTGCTTCTTAATTTGTCTCTTTCTTAATTCGTCTCCTTCTTGCATTCGTCTTCTTCTTGATTCGTCTGCTTCTTACATTCATCTACTTCTTGCATTCGTCTGTTTTTTGCTTCGTTTGTTATCTTCTTCGTCTTATGTGGATAGAACCTTGTTTGATTCTTTCAGCCATAACTTTGTCATCTGACCTCCAAATGACCTAATTTTAAAGCATTGGATTCATAACACATTTCTCTATCTCTCCATAGAAATTATAGCTTTTAGTTTTGACTCGAAAAGGATTATCTAATCAAAGTAAGGGTATCGGTTGGAAAAGTATGAACTGGATATTTTACTAAAAATGTTCCTATATTTTGATGATATCTTGATCTATAGGATTCAAAATGAGATGATTTTTAATTTAGAGTAAACTAGAGCTATAGGCCTAGAAATTGTCTCAAGAGGACGAATGTTGATTCGTCCTCTAAGATACTAAATTTCTTGATGGAAGTTGTACATACTACATTGTTATTGAATGTGAAAAACCCGATAATGTTTGAGGTATATCTTCCCAATTACTGAACCAAATTGAGTGCTTTTGGTGTCAATGGAATCATAAGACATAGAGGAACACCTTTCTAGAAAAGAGTATGATCAAATTACATCAGTTTCACTTTCTAATTGAACGTGAACAGTAAATGTGAAAGTGTGACTTGGAAAAAAATCTGAAGTGAGTCAATGAGAAATGAATAGTGAATTTAATGTTGTTAGTGAGGTATAAACCTAAGTATAAATTATACTTAGGTGAGTTTTGTTATAGGATTGATTTTTTGATGAGGATAATGGATAAATGCCCAAGACTGTCATAAACATGCATTGTACATGATTCATTTCATATATGTGCATTATTGAATACTTATGATTGTACCAATTGTGATATATACGTATGTTGTTTAATATAGAGGATAGAATTGAGCACCATTCTCCAGACGTTGCCGGAACTTTGAGGCAATAGCTTCGGAAGCAACTAATGAGTAACTTAGATGGTCTCATTTAATTACTTGTTTGCTTATATTATGTTTTGAATGATAAATGAATGTGTTTTATTGTGGATTCTGGACAGATGGTCCGATGATTGTGTAATGTGGATTGAGATATTTAAGTGCTACTTAAATATAAATGTGAAGACCTATGTCCTTTCTAATGTGATTGATTATGGTGTATATGCATTTCATTCATTAATGCATAATCAGATAATGGCAATTGTGACCAGAATAGCTACCGATCAGAACTTAAAGCTCAACGAATGAAAAACACCTCAACCTCAAATAGTGATTAAGAGCCTAAGGCTCACTATGTATAATGAGCCCTGTATCCTCATCAGATAAGGGACAGTTATTGATGAGCTTGGAATCCAAATGGATATGGGACAGTTCAGACACTTGGTCACAATAACGTAATAACTGGAAAAATGTCTCATGAGCATTTCATATGAATCTTGTTTAATATGTTTGATTGATTGAAATGTAGAATTGCTTATGCTTAAGTGAAAATGTGATACTTATGTAAAGTGCAAAGTCGTAAAATAATAGTTATGTGAATTGATGTGTTGCAAAGCTTTTAGGACTAAGAGACAACTCTAGCTATTAAGAGGCTCTACCAGTCATGTAGCTTGTGATTGGCAAGAAAATTCATGACTTAAAGGTCGGTCAGTTGGAATTTTTGGGCAGATTAGTTAGATTGTACCTATGGAAAATGTTGAAAGACACGATGTAGACTTTTGGTTTTGTGAAATGAAATGAGAAAAAAGTTGGTTTTAAAATATTGTGATTTTCTTATGATGCTTGATAAGTAAATTATGGTACCATGCCATATGAAGTAAATGTAGTGATCGATTGTAGCTCGCCTTTATTGTAGGATATGTACTGGAATAACCTCTGGGCATCCAGGTGTGTACCTTGCAATAAGGGGGTGCTACAGTTATATGGTGAATCTTAGTCAAGAAAACTGATGGGTTGTAAAAAGGATCAATCCTAAGATATATTAAAGGGACCTTAGATGCTGCTTTATGTTATGAAGGATCTGAATTTATTGTCAAAGGACATGTTGATTACGATTTTGCAGACGATCTTGATAGAAGAAAAACTACTATAGGCTATGTGTTTACAATTGCAGGAGGAGCTGTGAGTTGGGTGTCACACCTAAACTATAGACAATTGTAGGGCTATCTATAACAGAAGCTGAATATATGGCAGCTACACAAGCTTACAACGATTCAATTTGGATCAAAAGGTTTTTAGAGGAGCTTGGACAACGGCAAGAGAAAATTTCCTTATATTGTGATACTTAGAGTGCCTTCCATATTGCAAAGAATCCAACTTTTCATTCCAGAAGTAAACACATAGGAGTTCAATATCATTTTGTCCGTAAAGTGGTGGAAAATGAAAGTATGGACATGCAGAAAATTCACACGAAAGAGGACCTAGTAGATGCATCGACAAAGCCAATCAACACTGATAAATTCATATGGTGTAGATCCTTGTATGGCTTGATAGAAACGTAGACAGTAGAGAGATGACAAGATAGAATGAATGGTGTGGAAATTAATTGGTTCTTAATCAAATGTCCAAGTGGGAGATTGTTAGTTTTTATCCTACATCAGAAGTTTGTAAGATTAAAAGAGACATATACTTAAGGTTTTATATATCCCAAAATCGTTTTCCCACATCCTTGTGTATTAATTCTTAGTGTGGATTATAAAATCTTCCTTTGCAATCTTTGTTTTCTATAGTAGAAAATATTGTGTTCTTGCTTGTAGTTTTTTCCCATGTTCATTAAGGGGTTTTTCACGTAAATCTTGTATGTCCTTTTTATCTCAATTTCCTGTATTGGTAGATTTGCTCTATTTGAATGGAATCTATCTCCCATTACTTAAAAGGAAAAATTTGGGATATTTGAGATTAACTTTTAGATATACAATTTACTCATTTTCATGAAAAAAGAATTGAAGAATCATTAAGAACTAACAAATGAATTGACATCTACTCAAATAATTAAGGAGCTGACTTTGACAAGAACATGCCTCACAAACCAAAACCCATTTTGGTCTTATGTTCCATTTCTAGTAGATTTTTTAGAGTCAAAAGAGTTATCTTTAGACCTTAATATAGAGGTCTCACTCAATGTTATGAATACCGTACCAAACATGGTATCGGGTTGAGTTCTGGAACGAAACTGTACCGATACTGGTCGGTACCGAATACCGTTTCAGATAATTTTATAAATTTATAAAATAGACCTTAAAACTTTTAAAATTACAAAATAATCCATATTGGTATATTATACTTGAGCATAATTTCTAAAATTCTTGAGCATTAGTACTACCATTGGGCCCAACACAAATTAGTACTAGCAGTAGACAACAAAATTTCTTTGAGAAAACTTGGTGCAGTTCAACACAATAATTAACTCATGGAAGAGCATAGAAAAATAAAAAAATTTAACGCTCACATCAATATCTCCAAGATTAACATGTTTAAATCCACGAAACAAGTATCAATTGGCAAAAGCTGAAACAAAAAACATGGACGAGGGCATATTCACCTTTCACCCTATTTAACCATTAATAAGAAAAAATATTAACCCTACGGTTTTATAATCCTTTGAAACTATAGTCAAATTGGCAGTCGATTCATTTGGAAGCCTTTATTAGCGGGAAATACATATGAAATAACCGAATAAAGTGGAGCTATTAAAGCGAATACGTAATTATTATAAAAGACACATAAATAAAGCAAGTAACGGCCAAGTGGCCTTATTGGTTTCCATATGAAATAACCGAATAAAGTGGAGCTATTAAAGCGAATACGTAATCATTATAAAAGACACATAAATAAAGCAAGTAACGGCCAAGTGGCCTTATTGGTTTCCATACGGTCACAAGCAACAAGCAGACAACAAAGGAACAACCAAAATCGAAAGAAACCAACTAATACATATGTGCCATAACCTAAATTCCAAGTTTGTTCTTCAACTCAAGAACAAAACCATAGACCTTCTCACTGTCGGGAAGAGACTTGGAAACGGACTCAATTTGCAAGCACCTCTTAGCCCATTGAATGAGCTTCGGACACTGAGCCTCAATGCTAAAGTTACCCAACGTCTCGTAAGCATAAAACCATGAATAGAAAGGGACAAGCACAGCATCCACATATCCAAACTTGTCACCCCCAAAGTAAGGCTCATCTCCGAGCTCTTTTTCAAGCAACTTTAAGCATTCTATGAACTCCTTCTTTGCTGCTTCCTGCTCATCTCCTTTTGTTGCCCATGTCTTCCTCCCAATATCGTATATCTAACAGGCACAGCCCTTAGTTAAATAAGCAACAAGAAGATAAATAAAATGAGTAAATATTATTAAAGAGTAATAAAAAAGGTACCTTCTTGTCAACAAAATCTGCCCAGAACCGAGCTCGAGCTCTTCGATATGGATCGGAGGGCAACAAAGGGGATTTATGGTTCCACACTTCATCAATATACTGAAGGGCAACGAGCGACTCACAAACCTGCTTACCGTTGTGGATAAGAACTGGGATTTTCTTGTGGACAGGATTCATCTGAAGAAGAAGAGGGCTTTTGTTCCTCAAGTCCTCTTCTCTGTACTCATACTTGACACCCTTTTCAGCTAAGCCAATTCTAAGCCTCATCCCAAAGGGGCTTGGCCAAAAATCCAACAGAATCACCTCATCTGTCGCCATAGCTGTCCAGCTTAACCACTAAGCTAACTATACCTTCTTCTTTTTTTTTTCTTTTTTCGCCCTCAAAGATACCGCCGCTGCAGTGGGAAGTTTGCTGGTGTGGGGTTTGTTATTTATAGTAATAACAGGAGCCGCCGTCTAGGTTCTGGAATATTGCAAAACCATTGTTTCGATTAAACTTTCTAATTATTTCCACAGCTTTCGGGATAGAAGACATTGACCTCACATTTGTGTTTATTGAATAAGGCTTTTGTTGGCCCATAACAAAAAGGACTCTCCAATAGAATTGAATTTGATGAGACTTGCATTACACTGCATTCGTGTTTGAATTGCATTCTTCCAAGCCCATCAAACCCGTGTTACCATTAATTTGAATGAAGTTTCATAGTAAAAGAAAAAGACATTTTACTAGCAAAAATATAAAGCTCATTAATGCATATAATCCTCCCAATTTTGCACTTTCCAATGTTTAGGGAGAGGAGTTTCTCTCTTCCCCACCAATCTAATCTTATATGGTTACATCTTCTTTTTCAACGATTGATTCCTTCTAGCGTGCTCCCTCTTTAGTGTCTTGATTTTTTCTTCTTCCTCTTGTTTTCCAGTGCATGTTTCTTTCTCTTTGGTTCTTGACCAACATCCTGACACGGACGTGTGTTCATGACATACCCTTGAATACTGGACAATTAAGTCACATTGCGAAGTATATTGGTAAATTGTTGTGTTTGGAGGATGTTACAACTCAATATAGCGGAATCATTTGCGTCATATGTGATAGTGGAAGCCCTGATGGTCCTCCCTAATAAAATACCTATACGTGGCAATTAGAATATAAACTTAGTTGATATTGTTTGCATCTGGAATGCAAGTTACAGACTGTTTTCTTAGATACAAACTATTTTCCTACTTTTGTATTATTTTTTGGATATTTTCGTAATTTTTTGTTTCCTATTTCTATTAGGTTTATTGTTATATTTAAATCTTTGTTTGGGGACATCTTAAGGATTGAAATATTCTTAATTCAGATACAATTGAAAGCTTTTTCTATTTTGTGTGAATTTTATTGCTTTCTTGTTATGTTACTTTGGTATCAGAGCAAGTTGCTTCACAACTTGATGTCAGACGATCGAGGTAGAGTTGGCAGCAATTTTTCGACAATGATCGGTGGGATAAAACCCCAAATCATGGGGTGGAGGTTGACAAGTTGACAATTTGGGTTGATCAGATTGATGTTAGACTTCTGCATTATGAGGAGCGCTTCGATTGTCTAGAAGAGATCCCAATTTGGCTAAAGGAGCAGCTTGACATCCCCAGTAAGAATTAGATTGATGGCAGGAGAGAGCTTAGTGATGGCACAAATCATAAACAACCTACCGTCTTACCTGCTCCTAGATTTCATAGGCGTGGACTGCAGATAGTGACAGAGCCAGAAAATCATAATAGAAACGTCTAAATATTTATTTTTAAAAAATTTTGGGGAGCCCAATACACTACTAGCCCTCAAATAACTCCATCCTCATATATGTATATATATAATATTTAATTTTTTAAAATTATGGAGGGCCCAGTGGTGGCTGCAGATCGGTTTATTAAATGGTTCTGAAGAAGAAGGAGAAGAACATTCAGAAGAACCTCCTAAAAGACCTACTGGTTATCAAAGCGATAACTATGGTGATAGAGAAACAGAATACAAATTGAAGGTATATATTCCTTATTTTCATGACAATTTAAATATTGAGAGTTTGTTGGATTGGATAACAAATATAAACCTTTTTTTTAGTATATGGAGATTCCAAAGGAAAGGAGTCAATTTAGTTGCATGTAGATTGAGAAGGGGAGCTTCTGCTTTATGGGAGAGATTATAGATACCGTAAAGGTAAAATACCTAATAGAATTTGGGAAAGGATGAGGAAATTATTGCACATCGAGTTTCTCCCTCCAAATTATGAACAATTTTGTTTCAACAATTTTAAAGGTATCAACAGGGTCAAAAATCCGTACATGAATATTATGCAAATTTCACCAAGCTAGCTATTAGGAATGACTTAAAAGGAATTTAAGGACAATAGGTAGCTAGATTTTTGGAGGGCCTGAAATCTTCCATTAAAGGTAGAATTAGGGTGTAAGTAGTAAGAACCTTGTCTGAAGCCATAAATTTAGCTTTAAAGGATGAACAATTGATGCAGGGGAGCAACAGGCCAAAATACCCTGCAGAAATAACAGTGCAAATTATGGTACGAATTATGGTGGAGACACCTTTAAAACTACCATTGATAAAAGCAGAACAATCACTGGGAGCATAACCCAGGAGAGTTGTGGGGAAGCAGAACGTGAATGAAACAAAAGAAACATCTAAAACTACTAATCCCTACACTAGTCCTATCCTAGGGAAGTGTTTTAAGTGCAAAAAATTAGGCCATAGATCCAATAGTTGTCCCCTCAAAAAGGCATTCCATGTGGTAAAACGTGGGGATGAGAAGAAAGAGGCATACTGTGGTCTAGATGGTGAGAAATGATTAGGAGGATAATGCTCACCCTCAAATAAGAAGATGATACCCAGAGGCACCAATTACTCAGAACCAAGTGCACCATTCGTTGTCACATGTTCGATGTGATTATTAATAGCAATAATTGTGAAAATATCATAGGGAGAGAAGTTGTATAGAGTCTGGGATTGAAGGTGGAGAATCACCCTAACCTATACTCAATCAACTGGATTAAAGGAGGCGACAATATCCATATGACTAAAGGTTGCAAGGTACCCTTTTCTATTGGTCAGTATAAGGTTGAACTTGACGTGGCAGACAAGGATGCTTGTCACCTATTATTTGTGGCATAGTATGATGGCAGAGAAAATACATATAAGTTGCAGAGGAACGGAACGAAATATACCTTTTAGCCAATGAACGGGACGGAAGTTTTAAACCCAAAGCTTCTAAAGAGGAGGGTAGGGCTTTCCTAATAGTAACCCATTCTAAGGTCGAGTTTGAAGAGGAAATAAAGGATACTAGAGAAGTGCATGCTTTGATTATAAGGAAAATGCTAGTAACAAAGAAGAAGCAAGATGGAGTAGAACTTTAAGATGTTGTGAAGTTATTATTGGAGGAGCTCAAAGACATCCTGCTTGAAGAATTACCTATAGGGCTTCCACCTATAAGGCGCATTCAACATCATATTGATCCAGTTCCTGGAGCCAGTTTGCCTAAATTACCCTACTACAGGATGAGTCCAAAAGAGGCAGAAGTTCTTGGAGAGCAAGTGGAGGAATTTTTGCGTAAGGGTGCACATTCAAAAGAGCATGAGTTCTTGTACAGTTCTAATATTGTTGACCTCGACAGTAGGTCTCGTGACCTCGGTACCACATCGGGGCCATGACAACTGTCGCATACCTAGGCTAAGGACACTCACGGTATCCTTAAACCGACTATGCAAGACTAACTGAATATCTCTTTTATTTTTTAAAAAATTTGAGCAGCACAACGACTGTATTTTAAAAATCCCAAAACCTGTAAACATTTTTAAACACACTTCTATATTAACACCAAAAACTTTACCACAACTTCAGGACCTTAAAGTCCACTCATGCAACCTCAACCACAGTATCAAAGTTCATACATAAGGTCTTTTACAACGACTAAACAATCAAGAGTTAAATTTATAAAATTATAAAACATATCAACATAACCAAAGTAATAAAAACAATTAAACAATTCATGAGCCACTATGCAACTAAAGTACAAAGTAGAAACTACCCACATGTGGTAATATCTTGAAACTGTTAAAAGACCGCACGATCTACTTAGAACTTCAAGCTCACTAAATTAACCTGCATGGTTAGAAAATGGAGGGGGTGAGTTCACTATGTACTCAGTGAGTAGAAAAAAACATAGATCACAAATAGAATTCGATACACACCATGTAACATCCCATTACTGGTGGGAAGGTTAAAATGGTAAATGTGAGTGACTAATGAGAGTTAGAGATGCATTTCCATGTTCATGCATTATATGCCATACACTTGTACATGAATAGTGAATTTATTTGCATATGAAAATAATTGTGTATGCATTCATGAACAATTCCAGGTATAATTGGATTGATTTGAGAATTTTGAGAATTATGAATGTTTTTATATTGGAAATTTTATGGGTTAGCGAAATTGTGATATTTTTGAATTTTGGTGAATTTAGGAAATAAATATTGAAAATTTTAGAAAATAGGAAGAAGAAAAGAAAATCAAAAGAAGCTTTAGAGATAATTGGTTTGTAAGGATGGGAGTTAATGAGTTTAGTTCAAAAGAAACTAAGTCAGAGTTTAGTCATTAAGAAAGTGACAAGTGTCACTTAGGATTTTGTGCTAGAAGTAGGTTACTATTATTTGAGAGTTGACAGGTTAAGTCTTACCTAAATTCCTTCTTCCCATACGTAGTGTTTACACTTTCTAAGAGACTTCTGTATTTTTCCATTCCTAGACCAAACTCCCTTTTTGCTATTTGTGTCGTCTACCCTAAGAAAAACTAGAGGCTGATCATTGCACTCAGTGAAGTACGAAAATTTTTGGAGATTAGGGATTGAATATTTTGGAGTTTCAGCAGGTAAGTAGTAAATAAATCTTTTAGAGTTGGGGATTCATGCAACAAATTGCTAAGTTACAATCATTTGCATGGAAAATGACATTTATGCGTTTGTTCATAAATACTGTGTTGTTGGGGGATGAAAATTTTGATTATGGTGTTAATTTAGTGTTTTGAAAGATTATTAGTGATTAAGTGTTGTAAAAGTGATTATGGAGTTGATTGGAAGATATAATTTAGGTAGCAGATGAGTTATATGTAAAGTATTGAAAGCTTAAAAATCTAAAAAATGTTTACTAAGTATGTTTCAGTCTTTTAGCCACAACATTTTCTATAGTTATCCAAATGAGATGGTTCTTAATTTGGATTAAACTAGAGATATATGGCTACATTTCATATGAAGACGTCGAGTTTCATTTTTTCCTCTAAGAGACTTAAAAATTGTCATGAAGTTGCAAATAAGGTGTAGGATGTTGAAAGCTGATCGTAAAATTCGTATCCTGATATTGGGAGAGAATCTGGGTTTAATCTAGATAGATTTTGATAAATTTGCCTTCTAAATAGTTATATATCTCTCTTTTATCTTTCCAACGGTATATTATACGAAGAATTTGGATATCGGAGTCAAAAGTTATGATCTTTACAACTGGAGACATGCAGGGGAAAAAGTAAGATGAAGTTACTGTTCATTTAATTCGTTTGATCACTGTTCACCCAATTCGTCTGATCACTGTTCATTCAGTTCGTCTGATCACTGTTCATCCAATTCGTCTGATCACTATTCATCCAATTCGTCTGATCATTGTTCATTCAATTCGTCTGATCACTGTTCACCTTCTATCTTCTGTTCCATTTTTGATCTTTTCGACGATGAAATTGGTCTTTGAGGTCTTCATAAAAATTGTAGATCTTGAATTCCTCTTTATAACCATATAAAGAACATCTCAATTTGATATATATAGGGAAAGGTATAGAAATTTTCCCAATCTTGTATCGTCTGATGACGTCACCATTGTCTTATAATGACGTCATGCGTCGTCTGATCCATTTTCTACCCTTCAGACGATGGAATTGGTCTTTGAGGTTAGAATGAAAGTTGTATATCTTGAAGATGGCTTTCCAACCATATAAATAACACCTTAATCCAATATCTGTAGAGAAACTTATGGTTGTTTCCCCGAAATAGGTTCAATATGATTGAGTTCATAAACATGGTTCTTAAACCATTAGATTTGTAAGACTTTTCTCTACATCTCTAGACCTCCAAATGACTTGATTCTTGAACCATTAAATTTGTAAGACTTTTCTCTACATCTCCACCAAGAATCATAACTATCTGAAATGAAGAGAGGTAGATTGAGTGAAAAAGGTGGGACGGGTATAGTGAGTGTGCTTTTAAAGGATATGAACTGGTGTTATTCCACTGAACTTACTTAAGTATTTCGATGATTTGTGGAGCTCTATCGATCCAATTGAGATGATTTTTTTAGGTAAACTAGAGACATAGGGCTACAATTGGGATGAAGAAATTGTTGGTTAAATACCTAGGATTATCATGAACATGCATTGTACATAATTCATGCCATACATATGCATTATTGAATACTTATGATGGTGCAAATTGTGATATAGTGTATTTTATTTGTTATAGAGGGGCAACTAGAACGTCAACCTCCAGATGTTGTCGGATCTTCCAGGCATTAGCTTCGGAAGCAACTTGTGAGTAACCTAGACGGTCTCACTCAATTAATTGTTTGTTTTAGAATATGTTTTGAATAATGACATTGATTTGGTTTGATTGTGTTGATTCCGGACAATGAAAGTCCAGTGATTTTGATGTATGAATGAGTTATTAAAGTGCTCCTTGTATGTGAACATGACGAAATAAGTGCTTCAAAATATGAAAATTGTGAATATGCATATGAATGCAAAATTGCGCATAACAGTTCTGTTGAATGCCGGACTACAGTCCGATGATGAATGTGGTTTAAAATGGGAATGTGCATCCAAGTGATTGGCTGAGGTTATGTTATATGAAATATTCATTACATGAATGTATGAAAGATAAAGGAAGTTATGACCAGAGTCGCTAGGATAAAGAGTTTAAAGCTTAAAATGTGAATAGAGCCTCGGGCTTGAGTGCTACTGTACCCGGTATCTACTAAGGGATATGGGACGTTTTTGACAAAGCTTGACATCCATGAAGGGATGGGCTGGTAAAAAGGCATTCGGTCATAACGAGAATAATAAATGAAAGTAAGTCTCATGTGCATTACAATTATATTTGATATGTGTGTTTTGTATGTACAATATGATTATTCTGAGCGTGAGATGTGATATATTATAAATATGCAATGCGGTGAATAATGTGTTACGTGTAATAATGTGATTCATGAATTGAATGAACTGTTGATGATGGTTACCTCATTAAGTTCGCAAAACTCACCAAAATTGCAACGTTATCTTTTCAGGACCGAGAGACGACTCTAGCTACTGAGAGGCTCTACCAGCCGTGTAGATTGTGTTTTGGCAAGAGAAGTCATGGCTCAAATGTCGATCAGCTGGGAATTTTTGGATGGCTTAGATAGATTTGATATATTTTCCTCTTTCATGTAATACTTATGTTCTAGGTTTTGTTGATGCACATGTAGTAAAGGTTGAAAGACACAATGTAGACTTTCGATTTTGAGAAATGAAATGAGGAAAGATGGGTTTTAAAAAAATATTATGGTTTCCTTATGATGCTTTATAAGTGAAAAATGATATGATTCCATATGAAATGAATGTAGTGATCGATCGTAGCTCGTCCTTATCATAGGATATGTATCATAATGACTTCCGGGAGTCCCGGTGTGTATCCTACGGTAAGGGGGTGTTACAATACTCTTTGTAAAATATATAGATCTATGATATAGATTATATGAGATTAATAAAGGTGGCGGGGTGTCATAGATTTTAGTGGCTTCAAGTAAATGAGTGATTTCTAGAAAGTTTTTTATTTTATTGGAGCATGTTTTCTTAAGATGTGAGGGAAACTGTACTAAAAAAAGCTAAGGAAAAGTGAATTGTGGTTAATGAGGTCAGAACTTCACTCATATTTGTCTGAGTCTCTATTTACTCGCTCTTATTATCAATAACTTTATCATTGTCACTAGAAAGGCATACGACTGTTTTTCTCTTTTAAAAAATTTAAATTTTAATTAATTTGATAAAAGTTGGTTAATTTATTTTAAATTAAAAAAAATTAATTAGTCAATAAATTAATAAATTTTTTATAATAAAAATTATCAAATTAAATTAAACGATCGATTTAATTCTATTTATCTATCAAATTAGGAATGCCAAAATCCGCTAGCCCGGCTTGTGGCCCGACTATTATTTCAAAAATAACGTCGTTTTTGACATTTTTTATAAAATATATATATGGTGGGTTGGGCCATAGGCTACACCGGTCCTCCAGGTCAGGCCCGACCAATTGACATCTCTATATCAAATCAATTTCAATTTTTAAAGGCAAGAAAATGGATCGAAAAGTGAAGATAGGCCGAAATGAAAGAGCCCATTTTGATAGATGGTCGATAGTCGAATAGTAGTTTTCCTTTGTCTTGTATATTTTTATCCTCTTGATGTTCTCAGGAAACAGAGACGTCTTAAATTAAGGGAATTCTTTGACTAGATGTACAAAGGTGATAATTTTAATACGATTTACATGTAAAAATTACTAAGTTACAACTTAATTTCATTATTAAATAATATTTTAAATGGGATTATTTCTTGTCTCATGGATAGTGGGGTGACTAGACAAGTAAAAACAGATGTAATAAGCGATAGACTTTGTGCCAAGTGGCTTTTGCCAGGACTGGGGCGTTCTACGTTTCATGAAAGAATCAAACCCAATCTTTCTGATGTTCAAGTAGTTAAACCAAATCTCACACTTCTGAATAAGTTAAGAAGGTCGCCCTTTTTTTGTTGTTGATGTTTGATGATTTTCCATTATTGGGCGTAATCGCTAACTTTAGCCAGCATTTCTAACGATTGAGATTTGAGAGAACATTGAGTTTAAATCTGGTATTTCTTAATACCTTTATGATCCAAAGATTTTATTGGTTACTGTCATATCCTCCAACCCTTTTTGATACGTCAAGATTCATACAAATCAAATATTACTTGCATACCCCCATTTGCAATTTCCTCGTTATCATCCATTCTTTGAGTATTAGTATTATTCGTGTTTACTTGTTTGGTAAAGGGAAGAAGATCCGGTTCTCCAATGATGTTGCTAGTACAGGAAACATGAAAAAGAAAGATACCCAAATCACACTCAATTTTGGAAAAGTAGATGCCAAATCTCTTAAGTTAAGAGGGGTTGGAAGTGATCAATCAAACTAAACAAGGGTCATTTCTTGTCTTTTACCAAAATTTTCTTCAAAATCTTCGACTTTTCTTGCACCAATATAGCCTATGATTCTTGCTGAACCTTAATGGATGATCGGATCTGATCCATACAGGTAATTCAGTTGGTCGGCCATAGCTGTAGAATCAACATGAACATGCATGTAAAAAAAAGGCAGTGCCCATGTCTTGGCACCGAAAGTCTATAATTAAGATGAGGTTAGAATTGTACGGCTACGACCCCACAAGCTTAATTAAGCTTATAGCTTTTTAATTATCGAGTTAGGTACCCATTTCAAAGCTTGTAGAAGAGAAAGTAAAATGGGCTACATTTCTTTAGTGGGGCATAATAGATTCGGTTTGACAAAAGGATATCTGTACTTGTATTTTTATTGACATCTCTTTTTCATCAAGACTTTGGGTCGGTTTAGCTTCGTTTTCACGATTAAGAGGTCAACCATTCCTTAATTGGCTCCTTTCAATTCTTAATTACTTTTCAAATCTTTCATACCTCTAGACAAAACGAAGCATGTTTTTTCTTTTTTTTCCTTAATAACTACTTGTCATCCTTTGGTTGAGGAACAAAATAATTCTTATCTTTCTAATAAACATGCTCTAAAATTTGAAATTTATTATTGGTCGGGTTGGCTGTGCAAGGCCCAGACCCATCTTCACTTATCCATCTCGGCCCATCTGGCCCATCAGGAGGTAGACTCCCATGCAAACACAATAACTCACGTAAAGACCTAAACCTAGCGGTAACTCCATGTATATAAGGTACTATTCTTCCATGATTCAGGTACGAGATTACAACCCTACTTTTCTCTGTTTACGGCAGCCAAAACCTTAGGAAAACACTGACTTGACGTCGGAGGGGCTCTCCGGGAAACAATTCCCGGCCCGCCGTTATCTATTTTGCAGGAAGCTTACAGCAGGAATCTCACAGACCATGGACCAAAACAACGTTGTTCCGATCAATAGAATCTGACTGAACCACTATTTTTTGTTTGATTATAAAGTGATTTGATGAAATTAACAAGCCTAAGCCTTTCTTCTGATTTCATAATTATGTACAAGCATGGGTCTACAAATCTAATTTAAAATGAAGTGAGAGATATAAAAGAATTAAGTTATCTTTTTATAATCTCAGGTTTTATAATACGTGAGATTCCTTATAATTATATATTATTTATGTATGGATTCATTTAAAATGTGTAAAATGTTGTTAAATAATCCTGGAATTTGTACAAAAACTTCTACTAAATTACAGAAGTTAAATACGGTCTTCAACTTGACATGACTTTGAAGACCGTATCGTGCAAAGCTGCCGTATGCAAGAATATTTACTGCCAATTTAAGTAATCATTGCCCTCAAATAATTTTTTAATTTTTCTCTGGCCAACCATTTCAGATAAAACCTGAGCGATTCGTACCTCTCTCCGTCTCTTGCTCCTTAGAACTGACTTGCAAGGTTGCCAATTTACATCAATGACCTTGTTTGCTATTGAAGCTGGCTCAGTAACCAATTAATGGTTATCACTGACAAGCAAAAGTTAGTCAAGGAAGCATAATTATTGACTAGAACATAGCGTAAGCTCCAAGAGTAAAGGCAAACTAGTAGATTTTTGCCATTTGTTTTGGGGTTTTGGATTAACACCAATAGTCTTGAAAGATGATGAAAGAGCAAGCGAGTACTACAACCCACACTCAGGTTTGAACTTTTAACAAGGAAGCCAATTTTACAGTTGCAAGGCTCAAATAAATGTCATTCTGTGTTCTCTTTGTAAATGGAAAGATGCTGTGCTCCTTTTGCTCTGCGAAATCTGCCAACCACATACTTCCTCTCGCTCTCTCTCTCTCTCTCTCCCCTTCTGTGGGTGGCTCTGAATCTTATGCAGAGATTAAAAAAGATCACGAATAGCATCAATGAGTGAAGTTTGTTTGTGCCTGTGTTGGGGACCTTGAGAGGGACGAATGAGTCTGTTATTAGACCTTACAACTGCGGCACTGAAAAACATGGCGCTTTTCCTTCGTATTTATACCACTACATCGTACCTTTCTCCCTTTCTCCCTCATCTCTTCCGTTCCTACGTAATGGTATTTGAAAGTCTAGGTCATAAATTTCGTCAGTATTCTTCTTTAATGCTGGCGAGAGAGGTCACGGTCACCTTCATTTTCCTCCCCTCGGTTTTCCCAACATATCCACATAGTCCAAACACAAAATCCAAAACTGCCAACGTCTAGAGAAAGAAAGACGCGAGTGTTTCTGTACGTATTCAATGAAATAGTCTCAGTGCAGGAAAACCTAATGATTCACACCCTTTATTCAGAGGATTTATTGTAAAGAAATAAGATTTCTACAAGGTCGTAGTTACAAGGACCATTCATGGAAATTTATATTGCTATATTATCAAAGTCATGATTCTGATAGCTTCCTAATTAAAAAAATATACTGCGTAATCACAGTAGTCTGATGAAAAACACAGCTCAGAACCCATCTAAACCAACTTGAGCTAACCACAATTCTTAACAAACAATCGAAGATAGAGAAAAGAAGCTGTCAAATTGGAACAGTGGGAGCTAGGGAATGGCGTTAAAACTTGGACATATTTGCTAGATAATTTCCATTATCGTTGTCTTCTTCACCTTCTGTAACAGCTGACGACAGGTAACTCAACACTAGAGAGTTTTCTTCAGGAGGTGTTCTTGCTTGGAATTGTTGTTTGCAAGCGTGGCAGGTGATTTCCAGAATAGTAGAGTGTATTCGTTTTATCGCATGTTCCTTGAGAACTTGTGCCTTGTCTAACTCAACTTGAGCTTGTTGCCTAATCCTCTTGGCATTGGCAAATTCTTGTTCAGCCAATTCAATCTGCCTTTTTGCTTGCTGTCTTGCCTCTTCAGCATAAGCTTTCTCTTCCTTGGCCAATGTTAACAGTTCTCGTGCTTGCTCGACAATCCTTGGTTCGGCCAAGTTTGTCTCACTTTTATAGTCACTCTCCCTTGGGGAGATTTTTCCTGCAGCTTCTTGGTTTGTAGAAATTATGTTCGAATCATTTCTGTCGCTGAAGTGGATCGACGACCACCCAATTGAGAGATTTAGCTGAGCTTGATGCTCACCATCTCTCTTGGCCGCATATGAGGCCTCAAGAGGTTTTGAGGTGGTTGAGAGTTGAAGGTCCAAATTGTACGGTGCAGTTCTTGAGGAGTTTTTGTTATCAGGAGCGGGTGTAGTATATGTCAAGAACATGGCATCAGCAGTTGGTCTTGAAATTATGAGAGGAGGCCACGGATTGTTGCTGATATTGGTTTCACTTGAAGGGCTTGGACTTGAAGCAGTTCTCGATAAGCATGCAGGCTGGAGCAAATGTGACACAGATCGGATACGCCCCATATTGCAAGCGTCTTGGTGTTCGATGAAGCTCTCAACTCTACAGAAAAACCAAAGTATATATTGAATAATAGAAAACTGTTGAATCAGATTTCGCACGCAACTAAGTAGCATGAAGCAAGAAGATCAACGTAAGGGTTGATCTTGGTGGACTCTTTATGGATTAGAATGATAGGAAGAAACAAAGAAATGAGGACATTACGTCATAAGCTCATTGTAGGAAAAAAAAAAGAGTGAAGCATTTAAATTTCAGATTAACTAAAGCTTTGTAATCCAATTGGATTGAGTAGAAACAGATGGGCTATATAATAATGAAACTATCGAGTATCCACAGGAAGAAAAAAAATAAAAGAAAGAAGGTGTTTTGGAAATATATGAAACGAACAACAAGAAACAAATTTTGGGAATCGTGTGCAACGACTGTCAATAAACAGTTCTCTTAAACCTCCATGGGTCAAATGCTAAAAAATATTTTATTCTTCTTCTAACTTTTTTGTAACACGAGTTGTAGGGAGGGAATCAAGAACCAGGAAAAAAAAAAAGGCTTTAAGTTATCAAAAGATTCAAAACATATATAACCTTTCGGAATGAAACGAAATGTGAAAATAAGATTAAAATTTGTTGAAGTGCAGCACAACCTCAGACATCCACTTGGAGTTCAATATAGATAGATCTGTATATCTATGAACAAAAGGGTGATCGATCGATGGATAAAATTTAAGAAGGTAGAAAAGAAAGGAGGGAGTTTAATAGGACAGAGGAAGAACCTTGAGAAAACACGGCCACAATCGCAGGAATGGCCCCTTGTGCCACAGGTTTTGAGATGAGCTTTATAATCGGATTGAACAGCATAGCCTTTAGAGCATTTCTCGCAGACCCATTGTTTGTGATTGCTGTGTTTCCTTCTGAAGTGCTTCTTTATCCCCACAAGATCGCCGAGAGCGTGACAAGGGTCATGATGCAAGCAAGTAGGCTCTGGGCACACGAACACACGCTTTCTCACCACAGGAGTCTCTCGCTTCAGTAGCTTCCATGGAACTTTGTGCCGTCTCCGGTGCATCTGCAAGTTCTGATCTCGCTGAAACCCTTGGTTGCAGATCTCACACACGTACTGATCTGATTCCAGCAGGGTTTTCGGTGATAGAGACACAACTTCCGCATCTGGATCTGCCATAAAACAATTACACCAACAGAAACATGATTATATAGGGCTAGCTAAAGGTAATTTATGTAAGTGGTCACGTAAACGCATACCTGGAGTACCTGCGGGCCTTCTCTTCCTCTTGTTCTTGTTGTTACTCCCATTCGCTAACCAAGAAAATAGCTCAGAAGAAGAAGAAGGAGCTGAAGAAAAGTTATTGGCTAACATGGGTTTTGATACTATGGCTTTTGCTCGCTTGATTATATACTCTACTCTATATATTAGTCTACAATGAAAAAAAAAGGCCTATAGTATGTAACTAGCTCTACGCTTTGCTTGTAATTTGCCGCTTTCTCCCTTTCTTTCACAATCTGGGGAGTTGAAACTAGCTGGGGTCGGGTTTTGGAAAAGATAGGTAGGGGAAAAGCTGGGTATAGAAGACAGGATGATGAAATAGAGAAGAAAAAGGTCTTCTCTTTTCTCTCCTTTCGTCTATATCAGCTTTCTTTAGGCTTTAAAAAGATAAGCTTTTTCTATCGGCAGCTTTATCTTTCTTGTAAGTCTTCTCTTCTTCTTCTTCTAAGTATTTATTTGTGGACTCAGCTTTAAAAACTTCTTCAAAAGTAGGGCAGAGAACAGAGAGAGACCACACAGAACCAATCACTTCGATCGAAACTTGATACCGCGATCAGAAAATATAGGCCAGATAAGAAGAAAAAAAACATATCTACATAGAAACAAAAGGCCCGTAATTTAACTGTCTCCGTAAAACCCAAAAAGAAAAATAAAATAGAGAACAAGCCTTTGCATGCATAACCACAAGCCATGTGCCTAAACATACGTAGCCCCTCCTTTTTACACCCATTAACTAGTTCTACATATTAATTGACTTCTTTTTCGTTTTTAACCGATAATCTGATGTGGATTAATATAATTGTTTTTATAGGTGACTTTGTCTCCTATCTAGATTTGAATAAGATGGATATGTATCAGGGGAATAGTACCTGTAGCCAGTAAAATATTGAAATATCCGGGTTATTAATAATTAACTAATATTCACTTTCCTTTTCACAAAAAAAAACTATTGCTATTCACCAAAGAGGATTACTATCATTAGAAAAATGTTGGATATACTACAAGAAAATTTAGCTTTAGCAACTAAATTCTCAGCAATTATAGTAAAATAGTTGCTAATTATATACATTTTGCAACCAAAAATTACTTGGTTGCAATATATAAGTTACGTATATTTTTTACCGACCA
>JANVCL010000007.1:9737238-9749891 GCA_026546855.1 Erythroxylum incrassatum
TTTCTCTTTATTTCTTGATTTTCTACTAACTTTTCAATCAATTCATTCGCTTAAACTTTCATAAACCATACAAATCTTCACAATTATCAAATATATTGAAAACTCATAATTCTTTTCTCAAAATTTCCCTAAAGCATAATTTCATCTATAACATAATACTTATACAAAACACTCATTCAATTTCATTTAATATTTTTAAATTTTACTTAAGGATCGGGGTCCAACATTACTTTTACTTTTTAATAAATTTCATATATTTGAATTGTTGTATTTAACAAAAAAATAGAATTATGAGATTGTTGAGTATTAGATATATGAGAAATATGTTTCATAACTACTTTGCTATGTGTAATTTTTATTATCATTTATAACATGTCTTTTTTATTAGCCTTACCTTGGTAGTAAATTTAAGGACTTAGATTTCGATATCTAGTGATAGCATATTAATAGCCCAATAAGCAAACTGAAGCTCGAGGTATAATAAGTTAATTGGAACATATGAAAATATTTTTTGTTGGAACCATCCTTAGTTAAGGTTAGAAATTAATGGTGCATTTGGTTCTCATGTTAAAAATATGATTCCTCTACAATGATGCTTCCGGTTTAAAGAATTGAAATTTATTTTAATATTAAATTTTGTTTTATTAAGAGGGGCAACTTACCCATAAGATTGCTCGTGGGATTCTTAAAATTGAAATCACACTCGTATAATTTAGTTTTAATAGATTTCAATGGAACAAAAAATTCAAAAAATTTTAATAAAATATAAAGTACAAGAAGTTTTCAATTTTTATATGTGAACATAAATGTGCAATTTTCAGATGCTCATATTACACTAGATTACCATACACTTATTACAATTATAGTTAATCTAGTATATATAATTTTATTTCAATCACATTTCTAAGATATAGAAAAAATCTAGGAACTTAATCTATACCCAAAAGGTTTTAATAGACAATATCTTACTAAAAATGATTACTTAGTGTTAATAAATGAAGATATATAATAATTGTTATGAAATTATTCAACTCAAAATTGATATTTGATATGCATGTCAAAGTCAATATTATAATTTCTCTCCTTCCATTTTACCAACATTAGAAAGTAAAAAGTAATAAGCTAATGTTAGTAAACACACTAGTTGAAGGTATGTTTTTCTTCCTAACATTTACTTCAAAATTTAAATTAGACGCTAGGATTTAAAAACATGAAAAAAGACCTTAATGTTTCGAAAAACATTTAAAAATGGCCCTCATATTGATGTAACTGCCAAGATTCTATTAATTTTAACTTAACCAAATTTTTTTTGTTAAGGATCCTATATTAACCATACATGTAACTAACCTGGACTCCTAAAAATAAAATCCCTAATCCAATTATCAGAATATATAAAAATAAACCCAATGTAAAGAGTCTCTATAAGAATGAAAAAGAAGAATAAGCCTTAGAGACACTTAAAGAATAATAATGGTTTGGTTTTTTCACACATGATGAAAAGCGAAAGTTGAGTTATGGAACCTAGAGGGACAAGCTTAGTAAGGACCCCATTAAACCCTTCAATGCTTTTTCCCTCTACTTGAAGCCTTTCGTTGATTCATGTCTTGCCACAAAGGTCAAGTCTTTTATAAAGAGTGTATCATTAAATGACTCTTAGCCTAAAAGGACATGCGAAGGTACATCCTCTTTGGTTTTTTTTATTTGTTTAATTGTTTCTGCTCTTTGGATCTGATTTTATTTAGATGCTTTTATTTATTTGGTGGAGATGGGATCTGGGTTATTTTTTTTTCTTTTATGTTGAAGTTTGATGGCCAAATTAATTACACTCCTCCACTCCATTCCCTAATTTTGGCTCCATCTTTATGAAAAGTTTTTCTGATTAAGTTGAAATGTCCTTTTTATTGTTTCGTACATAGTCTTTATGCCATTAAATGGTGCTTTTACATTAGAGATGTCTTAAGTAGAAGCCACAGATAAGCCTAGGTCATTAACACCTTCAGGTTTCAACATCTAACTTAGTTATTTAGATCAATGTTTTGAAATTAAGGAGTATAAATGAGAGAAAGAAAGAGGAAATAACAATAAGGAGAGACACATGACATAGAGAAATTAGGGCACCCTAATTAAAAATTATGAATTCAATTTTTTGGAGACCACATTAATTGTGACCCTTTAATTAAAAAAAATAACCAAGTTAGTAAAATTACCATAACCCTAATTTTTCGATCAATCTAAGGATCATTTTAAATGTTTTTAAAAATTTAGGGTATTTTTATACATTGTCAAACAATAAGGTTTAATTTCAAATTCCATCTAATCGTTAAAGGGAAAAATGTATCTTTATCATTATCATTTTCTTTATCTCCATTCCTTTATGTAAGGATATTAAATTTATAGGATCTTATTGTCTATGAATCTTTATAAGCTCGTAGGTCCTATCAATGAAACACTTTAGATTTGGACTTAAAAATGTCTCTTCACATAATGGTTAAGTGAAAATGTTGTCTAGTTGATTTAAGTTCTCGACAAACTTAAGTTTAATATCACCATTTGAGAATAATCCTTAATAAATCGATACTTGATTTCTAAATGTTCCATCCTATATTTTGAGTAGATTTTTTCATGTGTGTTATCACACCTAACGAGGATTTTGTTTAAGTTAAGGATAAAGTCTACAAGTTGATGCCAAGTTAAAGAAATTGGGCATAATAATTATGTCATTACTTTTTTTTCCTCAAAGGTAAATAAAGATATAGAATTTTGATTTTTTTAAACAAAAACTATGATAGTAAATTATGCTAAAGAATTTTTACTAAATAAATTTGCATTACATGTCCTTTTCAATTAGTGAAGAGAAATCCATGTGTAGCCACTTTTGTTGAATGTGAATAATAAATCAAAATACATTTATCTTTAATTGAATTTCTAAAAGGAATCATCAAGAATCTCAATTCAACCTTTTTTGTATAAGTTCACAAAATCTCACACTTAGAATAAACTCTCTAATAGCTCAAATTATTTACATATTGTAAAATAATTTTTCTTGTTTCCTCACATTTTTCTGTCCTATAAATAGATTCAGGAATCTCTCATTATCTCAAGCAATCGTTACACATTTTACATATGACTGATTTGTTTTCAATCTCTCAACTACTCATTTGTTCGGGTGCTCGTGCACATTTTGCATATAACTAATTCACTTCTAATCGTTCTTCATGATTATTGCCCAACCACTATACATGATTAGTGCTTAACTACACTACATGTCAAGTAAATTCATGTACTTTGATTTTTTGAATTATATTTTAACAATGACAATATGTTTAAACTCGATATACTTCAATATTATGCTAAAATCTACTTGATTACTTCATTTCTCTTATATTTACTTAACTTAAACACATTACATTATTTAAAATTTTTATTTAAAGATTTTCGAATATTTCTTCAAGTTAGTTTTAACTCTAATTTTCTTCTAAATTCTGCATACAAAATTCTTTTAACGTAAGCTTTTAAGTGAATGCACTATAATTTTACTTTGAAAATCATAACATTAAAAAACCATTATACTATAGTGTTTACAATTATCTTAATAGAAACTTGACATTAGCCTTAAATCAACAAAATTGTTAAGAACAGTTGCTAGGAGACCATTAATATGCTCTGCACACTTTACGTGTAATAAATTGTTAATTTATCAAAAATGGGTTAAAATTAAGTTGAAGAGTTTTTAGATATAAGATTTCAATTATTAAGATAATTATAAAAAATAATTTTTTTTATTATAAATGAAGTTAATGAAAGTTAAATTTAAAACTTTTTGGTTAGTAAGACTCTAAAATATATTAATAAATAATTGAATTCATAGTTTAAACTATTAGGAAAAATTTGGAATATTCTTCAAAAACTATTCTACAAAAAATAAATTTAAAAACTAACCTAATCATTATTTATAATAACAAGAAGTGTAAGAAATAAAAAAGCCATTAGCATAATATTTGTTGGAATTTTGAAAAGACCAAGAAAAATTAAAATACAAATCTAGAAATACAAATTTCAACAAAATAAAATAATGCTATAAAGGTAATATTAATATAAAATATAAATGATACTTAATAGATCATTAGAGTATTTGAAGTAAGTAATTTTTAGATTCTAGTTTATAAATTGAATATGTTAGGACTTAAGAGGTATATTATTGGAGAAAATTTTGTTAAATGAAAATTTTTAGTTTAGATTTATTTTTATAACTATACCCTCTTCAATGTTGATAATGAATAGACTTACTTGATGAGTTTAGGATGAGCTCTTTTGATTTTTCACTGTTAATAATCAGTTAACAAATTGACATCATCTATAAATATAAGGTAATTTTTATTTAAAAGATTTGATGATGGTCTTCAGAAAACACTAAACATTATTAAATGATTTATTCTGCAAGAAACAATTTTTTTAAGAGTCCTTTAACTAGTGGTTTATAATCAAATCCAAGTAAGTGATTTCATTTAAATTAATGATGAATATGTTTGAAAGATCTTATAGTTTATCTATATGTTAGACAATATTTCTTATAGTAGTATTAGAGTTTTATATGTATCTTAACGATAAATTTTATCTTGATAAAATTGAAATTGTATTTCAGTTGAATTCAAAATTGATCTTTAGTAGAATTTAGAATATTATCATTATTGGTATAATCTATGTATGAATTATGTTAATTAGGGTTATACATTATCATTTTGAATTGTGTGAATTATGATATACATTATCATTTTAATCTTCGGTATGTTATCATATGTCTTACTTGTATGACATATTATGTTATTGTGAATATCCTTATCTTGTTGAATAGTTTGAAATAACATGTTAGAGATAAAAAAAACATTTTTCGTTATGGATGAGAAAATTGTCGTTCCTTACTTAAGGGATGTTTTAAAATAAATTCGATCCCTACATAAAAACAGACACTGTATAAATGGATTTTTAGAAATGTCACTATTTAGCATATATCCACAAATTTACAACCATTTGCAATAATTTTTTTTTGTGATTTTACACAGTTAAAATCCACACAACACTTATCAAAATGGGAAAATCAAAACACTAGTAAAATGAAAGTTAAAAGCATTACAGAATCATTATGATTTTGAAAAACTCAGAATATTCAATAACCTAAAATGCTTCATTGGTATTAGCGGAGCAGCTAAGCACTAGTAACTAAGCAATAGTGAGTAACAATTAATGACATCATCCTTGTTGTCGCTGCTTCCTTTGATGACATGTTGTTGCTTAAACTAGACCATACTGACGCTACCATCTCTTGGGAAGGGATGGGACGAGCCGCAACTACTCCTTCCTCTGATGGTTAACTAATTAATGCATGTATGTTTAGGTTTAACATTGTGTTAGTTGGTTACTTTTTTTAAATGTTATGTAGGCTAGAGCATGCTATTGAGCTTTAATTTGTATTTATGGTGCCTTGATATATTTGTTAGTGTTTGAGAGAAGGTATTGAAGAATAAAGGAGATTTGGAGGAAGCTCTAAAGAAGACCCATGAGGGCTACGATAGAGATAGAATCTTTGTGGGGGTGCCATGATCATAGCTTGGTCTACCATGATCATAATAGAGAGCATTTTAACAAGCCATGATTAAGGCCTACATGACAGCATAGGCAGACCAACTCCTAAAACTAAACTTTTTGAGGACATCTCAAACTTTTAGGGCTCGGTTAAAACCAAAGTTTTACCCTAAATATAAAATACTAAAAAAAGAAAAGAGGAGAACCTAATTTTCGTGTGCCTCCATTTGCTACATTGGGAAAGATCCACGAAAGGAGAAGAATGTTTTACCCTAAATAGAAAATTACTAAAAAAAGAAAAGAGGAGAACCTAATTTTCTTGTGCCTCCATTTGCTACATTTGGAAAGATCCAAGGAAGGAGAAGAAGAGGAGAGAAGAGGAGAAAGGAAGAAGGAAGAAGAAGGGTTGTTGTTATTGCTATCTTCCCAATCCATCGCACCTTCCAAGTGACATTTCATTTCATCTTTATTATTCCTTCTTTGAATGTATGAGATGGATTTGATAGTGATGGATTTGGGTTTGATGATGATGTTCTAAACTCTTTAGGGATTTATTCTTGAATCAATGTTAATGTGATTTCTTTTGATGTTAATATATTGGGTATTGTGATTATTTGTTGTATTTGCATGCTTTGGTTACAAATCAAGACCGTGAACCAATAGCAAAATGATTATATTGGGTAATGATAGTTAAACAATCTAATAGATCATGTAAATAATCAAATTGGTAATTTATAAGAAGAGAGATCTCATATGAGGACCTGATAGTTTATTAGAGAGCTTAAGATCTAATTGGATGTGTAGGCTTTTTGTTAATTGAGAGATTGAAAATTCCATAATTCAATTAGGGTTATGATTTAGGGTTTAATGGTTATAGCTCGAGAGAGACTAATCTACCCTTTAAAAGTCTAAGACCACCATATTAACTCAAAAGTAATCATGTTAGCATTTAAGGACAAATCCCCCTCTCATAATTGGCTAATCTTCCTTGTGTGATTTTTGATTGTTTATTGCTGGTTCTCAATTTTGATTTCTTTGTTTTAATATCACAATTTCATTTCAATCAATCCAATTCGCTTCTTTACTTTTTTGTTTAATTTTCTTTTATTGTAGTTATCCTTTAGGCCTTAGACAACTTAAAATTCAATTAATTCACCAACTCCTCGAGGGATCGACACCTCATATACTACACTCACAACCCATGAACTTATGGTATTTTGAGGGATAAGAAATTGTAGAACTTGCTTACTCGTTTAGGTACTATGGTTCCCTCTGTCATCACTGACTAGAAAGGAAGTTGCACTGCTCTATTTGTTGCTAATAGTTCCTCTGGTAGCATTTGTTTTTCAGTTGCTAAGATTGAAAGAGGCAATGGGAGAAAATGTTATGCATTCAATTTTCTTTTCAATTTTAGACTATAGATTGGGCTTTCTTTAGACAAATTTAAATAGGCTCATAAGTTTCACTTAAAGGTTAGTAAATATGGTCCAAATGGGACAATCTTTAGCTTAATGTACAAAAATATGCTCTTACATATATCTATGGGCCTAAAACAAAACATGAATAGACTAAACATAGTATGTTTAGGCTATCTTAGGAAAACAAAAAAATTATAGGCCAAAATTTTAGGCTATAAGTATATATATATATTACATATTAGATAATACGGTAAATGATATTATGAATTTAATGATACTCAGTAATAAGTTTCTAAGTGAATTATAGCATTAAAATTAATTTTCAATACTAATTAGAAATAAGTTTATAATTAAATTTAAATTTGTAAGTTCATAAGTTGAATAATATTTTAAAATGAGTTTCTAATTAAACATTATATATAATAATTTGAAATAAATTTCTAATTAAAAATAAAACTAAATAACTTAACATTATTAGTGTAATGAGAATTAAAAATAAGTTTATAATTTAAAATTTAAATAGATTAATTCTACAACAGTTAGAAATATGTTTCTAATTAAAATCAAATAAATATGATTTAAATATGATTTGTTCATATTGCATTGAAATTGTGATTTTAAGAAAATTATAATGATAATAGTTTCATTTTGAGCATGAGTTCTTTTATTCATTTGATGATTTCTGGTAATTTGATCAGCTTCTAATTCCTAAAAAAAATTTCAAGAAAATGTTGATCATGCAAAGGAGAACCAAATTTATATTAATTGCGACACAAATGAGACGACTCATTATTATATTAGTGCAATTACTCCAAAGGCAATATCTTCTTGGACACAACATGATACATCATGTTTTTGCAGTTAATCCCTTAATGTCAGAGCTACTAGGAAGTGAACTATTACGTATGCTTTGGAACCTAAAATGGCCTGAGATGAAATCATATAAATTATGGGTGATAAACTTTATGAGAAAAGTTTCACAAAATAATTTATTTAGGTTGTATCTGACCAATGATTTGGGCTATATCTGACCAATCTTCCACTCTAAATAATTATAATAATAGCATATCAAGTTTCTATAACTTTATCATATGAATTCATTGGCTCTATTCCATAATAGAGTTCATTATTATGTATTGAACAAAGTTGTTGTAATGACCCCCATAAATTGTTTTGCAATTCATTTCCACTATAGCTATTGTATCAAAGAATATTGTTGTTAAACTCAATAAAGGTGAGAAATTAAATGGCAACAATTATGATATTTGGAACATGAAAATACAACATTTACTAGAAGAGTAAGAGGCTCTTGAAGCATTAAACATATCCATGGATGTTCCTGATGAAGGACAAACAACCCAATATAAAAGGGACTATGATGCTTATGAAACTTGGAAGAAAAAGAAGTGATTGGCTCACAGTACATTACCATGCAATATGGATGATGATATCATACAAGAATTCTGAAACTAAGACACTACTAAGGGCATGTGGCCAACTTTAGCTGCACATTTTAGAGGCACCTCAACAAGCAAAGCAAGGTCACTCACTATTATATTTAAAACATATAAGAAATGGCTGGATCACACAATGCAAAAGAATTTGATTTATATATTAAATATGATAAGTGAGTTTCTTAACGTTGGTCATAAATTATTAGATGAGCAATAATTACAAACTATGATCTAGTCATTACCTCAGAGTTGGGAGCATATGTAGATGCATCTAACTTATAATGAGAGTATTAAGACAATTGAAGTTGTTGTAAGGCATCTAATACTGGAAGAAAAATGTTTTGAAGCCTTAAAGATGTCCTCAAAGGTATATATAGTTAGTTTTAGCTTAAATGGAGCTATGAAATGGAAGCATATGTACCATGGTGGATCAAAATAGAAAAAGGGTAAAAAAAACATGCCGACAACATTTAGGAATCAAATATGGGAAAATAGAACCAGGATGGACAAGGAAAACTTCCTTTTAAGAAGTAGAACAAAAACAAAATGTCAACTGCTTTAATTGTAGTAGTAAGGGTAATTTTGTTCATGATTGCAACAAGCCCAAAAAGGTACGATCTTATTGTAGATACGTTTGTTCTATGAATATCTCACGTTCTATTTTAATAACTAAATCAAATCGTTTATGGATTGTAGATTCGAGAGCAACTAACCATATAGCAAAGGAAAGAGATTCCTTTATGAAAATTACAAAAACCTACATAGAACATGATAGATTTATGTAGGAAACAATTCAATGGTTGTTGTACAAGGAATTGGAACCTACAACTTAGAGATGCATAGTGGTCGATCATTAGTCCTACATAAAGTATTGTATGCTCGAAAGGTTTTTATAAAATCTGATATTTGTGTTGGTTTTAATAAGTCTTAGTTTTAATGTAAATTTCCATAGTGGTGGTATGAATTTATATCTTAGACATGGTTGATAGATGGTTTTTATTGTTTTGTACTTTTTATTCAATTAATAATGCAAGTTAGTATTTGCTTACATCATCTAGTAATTTCAACAATGATGCAATTTTGTAGCATTCTAGATTATGTCACATTCGTCAAAATTGAAAAAGTCGACCAGGTAAAGAACGCCTTTTAAGTAATTTACATCAAGTGGATGTAGCTATTTTTGAACATTGTCTAACAGGTAAAATGTGGAAAGGGAACACAAACTTCCTAACCATTACAATTGATTCATTCAGACATTTGTACTCCAATGAATGTAAGTGCACAATATGGGGCTATGTTTTTCATCACTTTTATAGATGACTATACTCGATATGGTCATGTTTATTTGATTTATCACAAATAAGAAGCATTTGTTTGTTTAATAAAATATATGAATTTAGTTAAGAATCAATTCGACAAGAAAATAAAAGCATTAAGAATTTATAAAGGACAAGAATTCTTCTTTGATAAAGGGTAGGAAGAGCAAAACCATGAGGGACTTAGAGCCTAAAGCGGGCAATATCTATGGACGGGTGGTCTAGACTGTTACAAGTGGTATCAGAGCCGATTCCCAACCAGATATGCTAACGTAGGATGCTAGGCCCTAAAGAGGGGTAGGCCCTAAGGAGGGGTGGATAATGAGATCCCACATCAGCTGAAAAGGGGAACGAAGTATGCCTTATAAGGGTATGGATACCTCTCCACTATAGACGCATCTTCCCAAGGGTGGGAAGAGCAAAACCGTGAGGGGCTTGGAGCCCAAAGTGGACAATATCTGTGATAGAGTGGTCTGGGTTATACAAATGATATCAGAGCTGGTACCTGAATCATTGTGTCAGCTAGGCTGGGCCCTAAAAAGACTAGGCGCTAAGAGGGGTGGAGAGTGTGAGATCCCACATCGGTTGGAGAGGAGAACGAAGTATGCCTTATAAGGGTATATTTACCTCTCCCCCACTAGACACGTTTTCCCTGGTATGGAAAGAGCAAAAATGTGAGGGGCTTGGAGCCCAAGCAAACAATATCTATGGGTAGGTGGTCTGGTCTGCTATATTAGTAATTAGTATGCTTGAAGTAATTAGAATATGATGAGTGCTAAGTTCTTAATTTATTATTTAGTTATTTTCTAATGCTTATTGATTAATGTTTATTTTGTGTTTGAGATACTTATTTTGATTTAGGTGTAACTTAGATGAGAAAGAACCAAAATGAGCTAAATTCATAGTTTGGCTAGTTTTACTATTATTCAATCTTATTTGTTTGCCTTTATGGATCAAAATGGGATGAGTTACAATGAAATTGGGATAGAAAATGGAAGATTTTGAGCTATTTTAGAGGAACATACTTGTGTAAAGAAGTACATGCCCATATATCTGACTTATATGATTATATGAGGGACCATAGAACTCATTGTAAACATGTACGACCTTAAAGATGTTGTTTCACCCATGTGGAAACATACACACCTATGTAAGTTACTTAAAAAATAATGTATACTTCCTATGTACCTCTTAAAAAATGTTTGTCTTCACTTTACAAAGAATTAAAGTAAGGTTAAGGGACATAGTCACTTATACAACCATGTAGCTAACTATCTCCACTCTATGATACCTAATTATAAAGTAAAAAAAAGGCAATTACGAGGCTAGTTAAAGAGGATCTATAGGAGGGACATTTTTTAGGAACCTATTCTTCTCATTAAGTTTGTGCTTTGAAGAATTATAAGTGTTTGATTCTCTTCCTTCTAGTTAAAAGGGCTTATCAGGGCCTAATAACATGTTTGTGCATTGATCTATTCAAATAACATTATTCCTATCTCTCTTTTGAAATTAATTGTATTATTTTGTATATAAAGTTCTATGATTTATATATGAAAAATTTAGATAAGGCTTGATAGATCATTCATGTATAGATTTATAACCAAAATTTTAATTACAATGCAAATTTATTGTTAATCTAATTTATGTGTAATAACCAATTTTTCCATACTAAGGTTTGGACCCTTAGAATTGTACACATGAGTCATAACATTGAGAGTTTATGAAATGCATTTCATTCATATGCATATCATTAGCATATACATATGAATTATGAATTAGTACACGTTGCAAAGATAGTATGTTCACTCAATTGACATATTTTGGGGTATGAAAGGTTTAAAATGATCATGTTGTGAATTGTGTATTATTTATGTCTTGAATTTTGGTTTGATTGATTATAAGTAGTAAATTTGGAATTTATTGTTACAATTGGAAAATTGATGAATTAAAATGTACATTTAGACTAGGAAAAATGCCAAGTGGCAAGACAAGTTGACATAGAAAATTTAGGTTGACTAGGCCTATGAAGTAATGTCACATGGAATTAGTAATAGAGTGACAAATGGCTTAGATAAATGAGTGAAAAGGGTCGTATAATTGGGTGACAAATGTTTTAGGAAACTATGTAACAAATGGACCAAATATCAAGTGACATTCGGCGGTTGGAGTAGAAGACATGTAACATGCCTCCTTACTTGACAAGCGTTTGGATAAGTGTCTCCATACTTGCCACACACCTACACCCCACGATCTCCACATTTGAATGACCATTTCTCTCTTGTTTTGTTACATGCTATCTTCGTCTTCCTTCTCACCACTTACTCACACACTTAACCCTCACAACCATGAGTTGTTAGTCCAAAATTCTATTATCTTCATCTTGTTGTTGAAACTCCTTCCTATTTCCATATTGTTCTTACAGTTATGCTTGCAAGCTTGGTGGGATAGGATAGCTTGTTACTTGAGGTGAAATTGGATCTAAACAAGTAAGTAAAAGATTGTTCTTTATGGCATGTTATAATAGAGAGTTTAGGATGACTAGATTGGGATAGAATGTATATGATGTTGATGGTGAAGTGTGCTAGGAAAATGATGGATGAATTGGATACTTTCATGTTTTGTTTTTGATATATAAAAACCATAGGTTATAGGTTGTCTCAAGGTTGAATTGTACTAGGATTTGAGGTATAATGAAGGTGAATTTCAGTTAAAGAAAGGTGTTAATATAGTGATCTTGAAATGGGAAAGAACTAGGACTACATGTATTGTTGGCCCTCGAAAATTTTCTGATGAATTAAGCATGATTTAAAATGAATTATGAGGTTTGATGGATTAATTTTTGGAGCTCATTATTATTGTTAAGGTTAGTAGGATTTTTATGACAT
>JANVCL010000007.1:9771762-9785248 GCA_026546855.1 Erythroxylum incrassatum
AAATAAAACCAAACTCTTTTGTTTTATTAAAAATAAATATTTTCATTACAAAAGTAACTGGAAGAAGATTAAGTTATCAGTAAATAAACTTGCTTTCCAGGGCACTGTATTTACAAAAATCCAACATGTTAGTAATGTGTAAATATATGTGTATTGCATGGTATAAAAGCACAAATTGAGCGTCCACATCTAGAAATTGTCGGATTGTCAAAGCAATAGCTATCTGGAGCGTATTGTGAGTTAACCTAGATGTTTTCTCACTATGTTTGAATTGGTTTTGATTAACTTCAGATATTGAACTGTTATTGATATGATTGTGGTATTTTGGACATTCTTGGTTCGAGAAGTTTGATATTTAGAATTGTATTGAAAGTGTTTTCAATTGAATGTGCAATATGAAATGTGTTATCATCTATTTGTTAAATGTCAGACTCAGATTCGATGAATATGAAAAGTGACTGTGCACTTTGAATGAAAGTTATTGATAGTATATTATATAAAATGATGTATTCCATCACATGAATATGCATGATCAGA
The DNA here is from genome assembly GCA_026546855.1 of Erythroxylum incrassatum. Taxonomy (NCBI): domain Eukaryota; kingdom Viridiplantae; phylum Streptophyta; class Magnoliopsida; order Malpighiales; family Erythroxylaceae; genus Erythroxylum; species Erythroxylum incrassatum. Next base: position 9,772,300 of record JANVCL010000007.1, read on the forward strand.
TAAAGGAGTTGTGATCAAAGTGACCAGTCTGAAAGGAACTTAAAGATCATAAATGTGCATAAAGAGCCACAGGCTCAGTTATTAATGAGCTCATTATCCACAAAGGGGTATGGGAAAATATCTGAAACAATCCTAGTATCCACAAGGAATACAGGATAGTAAATAGGTACTCGGTCATAACAAAATAACAATAAAAGTGAGTCACATTTGCATTTGCATATCTAAATTGACATGTATCATATGATTGATTTGAGATGATTACTGAATTGGTTGAAATACAGTTGAAGGTTAAATGAGGATGTGTTGTGATATGAATTGCTAGCTTATCTAATATACTTGTGAAAGTATGATAATCTGGATGTACTTGATAAAGTATGATAAAATGTGATGTGATATTCAATACTAAATGCTATGAAATACTTGTTGAAATGGTATATGATTTGCCTCTGCGTTTCTAACTTGAGTGAAAATATAAATGATGGTTTACTCATTGAGTTCACAAAACTCACCAAAATTACAACATTGATTTTTAAGTTCTGAGAAGACCTAGCTTTTAAAGCAATCTAATTGAGTTCTAGTATTATCAATTTTGGGAACAACAAATGGCTCAAAGGTTTGGTCAGCTGATATATAAGGAGTTTAGATAGAATGTGTTTGTTTACTTTTCTCATCTCATGTAGAACAATTTGCATAGAACAGTAAACTCACAGATGTTTTTGTAATGAAAATATATGGAGTGTGAAATGTAATGCTACAATGTAAATTATGTTTGTTAATGAAATGGGAAAAGTTGATCTTTAAAATACTTGTATTTCTGTGATGCCATAATAAGTGAATATGATTGCTCTAACATGCCATTCTCATAAGGTATAGTCTCGAATGTCCTCTAGATGTTCGAGCATATATTCTATAATAGTGGTGTGTTAAAATTTTTGGTATCGAAGTATGGTTTGGCATTCTCAGAGATATATAAGAGCATTTAGACATGATATAAAGTGAGAGACTCGAAGAGCGATCACAGTTATTGTTTGTTATAGATCATCTGCTATAAGAGATTGAGTTATAGAGTTAGCTGACCTTGATTCGATAAGAGCCAATAGAGAGTCTCTGGTACCTCAGTTTGAACAAATGCCTCTAAGAATTCCTAAGAAAAGATATAGGAGGTATGATAATCTTAGAAAGTAGGGGGCTGTAGACTTGTACAGAAGTACAAACCCTAAAGAGGCAGAAGGTTGGCTGGAAAGAACTGAATGAGTATTTGATCAGATGGACTACGAGTTCGATGAAAGATTTGATCATGCAATCTTGCTACAACATGATCTAGCTTATTAGTGGTGGAAGACTATTCCCGTCAGTTCTGCCCTACCTTGTAAACTGACATGGGAAGACTTCCTGGGATTCTTTAAGGAGAACTATATGCCAAAGATCTATCAGGATAGGAAGATAAAGGATTTTTTAGATCTGAAACGGGGAAGCCTTATTGTAGTTGAGTATGAGGTGAGGTTTAATGAGTTAATGGGATATATTACTACTTTGATTCAGATTGAGGAAGATAAATGTAGGCGATTTGAGGATGGACAGAATATAGAGATTAGAATGAGGTTGGCCATCACTAATTTGAGTAGTTTTGTTGAATTAAGAGTTGCATCAATTCAAATTGAGTAGTTACTGAAAGATGGGCAAGGAGAGTATAGGCAAGAATTTAGAATGAAGAGGCAGGGTGAGTCCTAAGTTGATTCTGGAAGGAGATTTAGTAAACACCAGAATAGATCATTCTGATCACAGACTAAATCGAGACAATTAGGATTTAGACCAAGAGATGGTTTTGCTCAAGCTGGTATTGGTAGAAGTAAAACGTCTAGAAGGTAGACACAATAGATGCCTTTGCCTAATTGTGAGCATTGTGGGAAGAAACATAGTGGGGAATGTTGTACAATATCGAGAGCTTGTTTTCGTTACGGCTCTCTTGAACATCAAATTAGAAACTGTCCCGCGACTATGGGAGCATAGTCTAAAGTGAGAGGAGGATCGGTGATTGAGCCTACTGTCTAGCATAGTAGAGTTATGGGAGTAAGACAGAGAGGGAGAGGTACAAGCAGAACCAGTTCAGCAAGTACTAGTGTTAGGACTGAGGTGCGGAGTAACCAGCTGCAATCTCAGGCCAAGATCTTTGCTATCACCAGACAAGAGCCATAAAACTTCCTAAATGTTATCGCATGTGTGTTGCATGTCTTTCAAATTGACGCATTTGCATTGTTAGATCTAGGATCTACACATTCATTCATCATACCACATTTGGCAACTAAACTACATTATGAGAGAGAGATGTTGAAATTTGGCTTAGAGGTGAGGACTCTATTAGGAAGTACTACAGTAAGTGGGGAAGTCTGTAAAGGGTGTATCATTTGGATTAATCAGGCGAAGTTGAAGGCTAACTTGATAGTATTGCAGTTGAAGGAGATTGATCTTATTTTGGGTATGGATTGGCTTACTGCACATTGGGCTGTAATGAATTGTTATACATAGGAAGTGACTATTGAATCCCCTAATTAACCAAGGGTTATATTTCGAGGTATTAGCCAAGAAAAAAGCTTTAAGGGTAAATAAATAAATAAATATAAAAAGAAAAAAGGAAAATAAGAAAGAAAAATAATGGCCAAATTGATAAAATTTAGAATTCTCTAATATAATGGTACCCAAAAATGGTGCCAAAAAGTTGATTGATATGTTTTTAGTGAAGTGTACGGTGTATTGTAGCTAGCACTGACAAGTACGAGTTGATTTCACGAGGATTAGAGTAACTAGTACTTACCATCTTGCTATGATCTAGTCTAACAAATTATGGTGATAATAATTGATTAAAATAAAAATTATAATAATAAACTAAAATAAATCAACATAATTGACTAATTAGAAAAAAGATCAAACTAAAAGAAATCAAAGATAATGGTGTTACTTAGATTTTGAATCTCCCTAAGACTTCTCATGTAGTCATGATTTCACTACTCAGTTTAATCTATAATTTATTAGACCATAGAAATTCCTCATCAATACTAACATCTTTCTCGAGACTATTAACACATAACCCTCAATTAATTAATTGAAATCTCTTTCTAATTAAAACTCTTAAGATTGCATTTATTAATTCATCAAACTCATTATTAGGTTTGAACCTAATCTAGAGGATTTATGTTAACTATCTTTAGGTTTACATGTTACCCCTTTCAGTTATGGCATATCTATTCATATTAAAGGATTTCTCAATCTCAATTGCATGAAATCACACATGAAATAATATACTAGCAATATGAATTTAAGGATAATTAAGAGCATATAACTGAATCTCAATGAAGCTCAATAAAGAATTATGTTAAAATAAAATCACTTTAATGTTTATCCCTGGGTTCATCTATTCCAAGTAACAACAAAAGTTTAGCTTATAATCATAACATCAATCTAATAAAGGAAAAATAGAAAACTAGACATGATGAAATCCCTTTTGATCTTCATGAAATCCATTTCAATTTGATGAAAATCCACTTCGAATTTGATTGCTTGCTTTTTCTTCATTCTTTTTATCATTCTAGGTCATCAATTTATGTTTCCCTAAGCCTAATTTGAGCCTCCTATGAACTTCCTACAAAATCCCCTTTGTTTTCTCTTTTTTTTATGGGGCCTTTTATATTTTGAAATTAGGGTTTCTATAGTGGACACAATCATCCAAGCAATTGTGTGCGTGATGATGTCCTTTAATCTTGTTTCAATTCTTAAAAAATTGCACAATATCACACTATCAAATAGCTACAATGTCATGGACATAGTCGTTTACCTCCACACAATTGTCTTTCTTAAGGACAACATCAATCTTTCACTTTTCTATCTCGATTTTGTCCGATTTTAGCTTCTTTTGACCTATAAAGGCAATCAAGACCTAAAAATATAATATAGATGAATTAAGTACCAAAAACAATGAAAAGCTCTTAAGTAAACAGACAAAATGAACTAAAAATAAGATTTGAGATATGGTCAATTTAGCATTTATTAATTAACAAAGGAAAGAGGAAGGTTTTTGTGATCCTTATTCCATCATGAAACATTTTATAGGCACCTGGGATATTTAAGACTAAAATATCCAAAAACTCTATGTACATTTTAGATGAGGAAAGGGCATCATTACCTAAAAAATTCAAACCAAAAGATAAGAGATATAAGTGCCCTTTTAAATACTCATAACATAGGGGCTACATGATCGGAAAAATCAACTACTGGAGACAATGAGGAAGTACATTAGTGTATTGCTCACAATATTGGAAGTTGAGAAAGTAAAATCACTAAAAAAGAGAATATTAGTCTAGAAAAAACATCAAATCAGACAGACAAAAAAACAAGCATCAAAAAGCTGAAGCAGAACAAATACACTCTAAAAATTAAAAGCAATTGACAGGAAAGAAACAATACCAGTCCTCATATTTAATAGCGCATCAAAAAACAATTGGCTATAAAATTAAAGGAGATATGACCATAGACATTGGAATTACCAAAGAAGACGTAGGTAAAGAAGCCATCAATGAAGAAGATAGTGGTGATGGAAGGGTGAAGGTAAAGGGTAGTGAAGGGCAACAACAGTGAAAATGCGAAAGGGTCAAAGAGATAGCTCTTTAGAGATTTATAAAATTTGGGGTTTGTTGTTTGGGGTTTGACTTGGGTTTTTTTAACGTATTTAGTTCATTAGTTTTAATTAGGGTAATAAATTTTATTCAAATGAAATTAAACTTAATAAAACCTTTAAATAATTTTTACAACTAATTTTCAATAATTAGATCCTACAGTGCCATATAGCGCTTACCTGGCAATGTAGGACCTATAATAAAATTAAAATATTATAAATAACATAATATCCCTACCAAATGCCATATTTGAATAAGAAAAGTTACTTCCTACCAAATGCCAAATATTTATTATCTCTAAGCTGAGGGAGATCGATTAGGGAAGTTCTTTTTTCTTTATGGTTTCTTATGCAAGTATGTGATTGGTAAACATGTCAAGTAATGACGAAAAAATATATCATAGACAAGTGTTTGGAGTTCGGGTGATAATTTATAATTATGCTAGATTATATCCTATAGCCAATTAGTTGGTTCTAGTTTAGTAACATAATTATTTAAAGGTAATTTTTATCTTATAAATATTTAGATGTATATAATAAAGTCTATGGGGTAAATATATATTGAAAATAAAATCATGATAAGATCATAATTATGATATTTATATTCCATTTATATATTATGCCTAAATTGTTTCAACTCATTGCTCTATTGAGATTAGACATTAATAGAGCGTGAAAAGGACTCGAATTTGTTATGTTTCTTCCTTATAAAGGAAATCATTGATCCTCTAGTTTAAAATATGAAGTTACTTAAACAAATGTGTGTGTGTCTGCTAGAAAATACGTTCACTGAATTAATCCCATATGAGAAATCTATTTGAAATATTACTTGTATGTCTTTTTTATTGTGATGATTGTATAAGTGATCCTTTGACTTTAAATCTTAAAAATTATTTCAATAGGGGTTGCTAAGTTTTGATACTATTTATGATATGATCTAGTCAATGTTAGCTTAGTCGATAGTCATTGCATATAACATGAACTATATGGAAGTAAAGGAGTGATTAATTTAGGATTAATCACCTTAAAATGATAAAGGAGAATGTTCTATTATTCTCGATTAGTATTGATTTGAAAAAATTCTTGACCAAATTGGAATGAGACTTTGAAAATAATTTACAAATGTCATAAATTGAATCAATTGCTAATGGTAGAGAATTAACATGATTGAACTCAAATAAAGTAGACATTAATTTCATGCTTTATGTCTAAATAAAACATCGTACAATAACAAGATTGAATTTCATGAAAAAATGATATATGGAAAGGCTTGTCAAAACTGCTTTAACTTTCTTAAATATTTGGGTGCTCATAATGTATTGTTAAAAATCAATCTTGATTGATGCATATAACTTGTTTAATTAAAGAATAAAGATAAATTTAAAAAGTTTAATTTATCTAATCCTAAATATAATTTAGAATTATAATTTACATTCATTGCTAACATAATTGAAAACCTAATAGGTTACACGTAAAGAATGAGTTGAAGAGAGAAAAATCTTTTAATCAAGTTGGACTTAATTTTAAATTTTCAAAAAATTTATGAATAAATATAAGATATTTAATAAATAAAAATCAATATGACATATTGGATCTTATTTTGACATAATTCATATTTAATTAGAAGTAACCATAATTTAAAATAAAGTTTAATTAAACTTGAAATTTACTTTTAATTAAATTACTAAAATGTCTAACCGTTGCCTAACCCTTTGTGCGATAATCACAGAGTTCTCTCAGTATACTACGTGGGATACAGTTAATGGTTGAACATTTGTATGGGATATGGTTTAGATGAGTTGATTTTAGAAATGGTTCCACAAAAATGACAAGAAAACTAAAATTGTATGTCCCCTCGCGAGGATGTGGACTTCTGGTTTGCGTACGTGTTCATTGTTTCTAGATTTGGGTTGTGCTTGTTGGACTTATAGGAAGAAGAGTGTCTCCTGCAGCGAGCCTTCACAAGCGGCGCCCATGGCTACTAGTGAAGGACCACACTAGTGACGATCCGCCAGAGGGCGATTATTGCCACTGAAGGGTGATTGTTGCCATTGATCGATGTAGGATGATAATCGCCCAAAGAATGCGGAGAACGGAAGCCATAACACCCAAACAGAGAACACACAAGCAGCATGATCAAGGTACGAGGAAGGAGCAGGCAGTGCAACAAAAACAGAGGGAGATGACAGAAAAAACCAGAAACTACGATTTTTGCAACTTACGCCTAGCTTGTGCACAACAGATGCCAATCAACACTTATACACGCGCCTCGTAGAAAGCACGAGCCAGACAGTCACCACTCAATTTTATTTTAATTTTTTGTGTTTTTAAGCCTTTCTTCTTCACTAAATTAGTTTAATTGGAATCAAATTAGTTTAAATTCCTAATAAATTTCAGAAATTTTAAATATTTTAAAATTGTTTTCAAATGATTAATCTTATTAGGAATATTTTGCAATTTAATTTAATTTTTTTAAAAGTTGAATTATTAAATTAAATTAGTTATCAATTTTATAATTAGAATCAAGCAAAGGTTAAATTAATTTAGTGAGATTATATTAATTAATATGAGATCTTAAGTCAAATTTAATTATTTTTCTTAATGTGATTAAGATTAAAAAATAAATTAATTCCTAATTAATTTTAGAAAAGTTGTTTCTAAAATTAAAATTAATTATATATTACTTAGACTGAAATTAATTAATTAGACTCCTTAAACTTAAGAAAAATATTTTCTTAAGTAATTAAGATAGACATTTCCAATTTAAGTTAATTTTTTAATTTGATTCAAATAAAATAAATTTATTTAGAGAATTATTATTCTATTTATTTAGATATTGTTTCTTATTTGCGAAAAATAATTTTCTTGATTTATTAGAAAAGCTAATTTTCTTGATTAAAGTTTTGAAAACTCTTTTCATTTATTATTTAAGAAAATGAGCTTTCTTCAATAATTTTCAAATTTAGTTTTCAAATTTATTAAGGAATGATTTTCTAATAAATTAAGAAATAGATATATAAATAAATAACATAAATGCCTTTTTTATTAAATTAAAAGTGTTTCATCAAATTTTGAAAGTAGTTTCCCTTTTAATATTAGAAAATTTTTTCTATTAAGTAAAAGTAATTTATAATTAGATTAGAAATATATTTAAAATTGTATTATAATGTCTTGTCAAATTTTGAAAAAAAAGAGTTTTTTAAATTATTGAAAATTATTTTCGACAAAATTTTTGTTAAAGAAATCAAGATAATTGGAAATAATTTTCAATTGGATTTAATTTTTAAATCAAATTAAATTTCTATTTGGAATATGAATTTAATTTATTTATGAATAAGTGGGTTTAATCTAATTTAATTATCCCGCTTGTTGTAAATAATATTTTAGATTATGAATATTAATAGCTAGAATCAAACAAAGTTTGATACTTCATGCCTGTAATTTGATTATATTGGCATGAAAAATTGTATGCTTTATTTATATTTTTTTTAGAATTTTTATTTATATGTTTGATGTGTATATTACGTGCACATTATACAATATTTTTATATATGTGATATTATTATTATATGTAATTTTGCATTTGATGAGACTATATGAAATTAAATCCCTTGTTAAAATATTAAGTATACATTAAGAATGGGATTATTTCCTTTGACTATTTAATAATAAAGCCAAAGTTCTATTTACTATAAGGCCTCTTTACCTTTAAATGTTTTATCTTAAATTACGGGGTTTTACTTAACTAAATTTGATTTGGAAGACTGACTCATGATCATATGAATTTACATTCAAGGTTAAGGATAATACATAAGTTATCACCTAACAGATCAATAAGTCACATGATATATGATATAAGTTATTAGCTACCTAATTTAAGTTTAGTTCGTTTGCTGAGTGACCCAAGATCAACTAAATTTAAATGGGATGCTAGCCTATTAATCTTTCCAAATAGTAATGAGGGCCATTATTTCAAATAAAATAGTGGAAGTAACCAAATATATGACTTTTTTGAAGTGCAGTAACCAAATATATGATTAAAGTTATAATCTTATTTGGTAGTCATGGCATATAACCTATTACTTTCTTTTCTTACATTTATATTTTTTGTTAAATATATATTACCTTTTCTTCGTATAATTGATACTAAGAGTTAATGACCCTTTCTTAGATATAAGTTATGATTGAGAAAAGCTTTCAAAGACAAATAGAGAAATTTTATGTCCGTTATATAATATTGTTACAATCTCTATTGAGGATTCGATGACAAAGTTTTAGATATAAGCCAAAATCATATGGATGACAAAATGTATTGACATGTGTCTACACTATGATTGTAAAGAAGCAAATAGTTGCTTGAATTGGAGCTGAAAATTATAGTAACTTGATGGAATTGTTCCACTTAAATTTGGCCTACCAATAAAATAAATATGGACTAAAATTGAAGATATTGGCTTTGATATGATATAGGTATCATTAGAAGAAAAATGATTGCATGAATTTTCTCACTTATGAGTATTTGATACTGAATTTAGATTTAACATTATTATAATGTTCAATGCATAAAAAGAAATATATTTTAAAATAAAAATAGTTGAATCAATCTTATAAAAATATTTTATATCTATTAAATCAAAGGAGACTTACGTATATCATAAGTGCCAAAAATACAAAGTTGGATAACTGAGATTATCCGTTTATGTCATTTGTTTAAATCAACATAATAAGAATCATAAAGTTCCATACTAGGGTATATGAATCCTTTTAATTGTGAATTGTATGAAACTTATGATACTATATTAAGTTAAAGAAAAATCAAATCAACCATTAGTGAAAGGATGATTAAAGTATTGAATTGTTATATATATCTCTGTGTGTGTGTGTGTGTGTGTGTGTGTGTGTGTGTATGGGATGTAATAAGAATTCATAAAAGGATGCTACTTGTATCTTGTAAAATTTACTAATGATTTTATAGATAGAGTCATTCAACGTAAACGAAATATTGGTATAAAATTTTGAAAAGTTCAAAGCTTTTATCTAAATAGAAATTAAATATTGAGAATGGTGAAACACTTTAATAAGATTGATGTAATGAGATTAAAATTTTTCGGTTACCTATAGGGACTGAGATTCTGTAATGAATACCTTCATAAATAAATTTTGTAATAATATGGAATTGTGTAAGGAGGAATATACAATTTGAGATATTGTATTATGTAATATTAATTTTTCTATATCTAAGCCAAGTACTACAACTTACTTTAAAACTTCCAGTAAGATAAATTAGCAAGATTTCATATTAGATATGGAATGATAAGAATTTAAAAGAGTTAAAGTTAATGATTTTAGGATGTGACACTTAATTGAAACATGTATTATCCAATAAGTTTAGAAATAAATTGGATAATTAAAGATTATGACTTATCCGAAAGTTTGAATATAATCTTACAAAATTATTAAAAAATTATATTTTTCAATGAACACTTATAGGAGAATGGTTCTTATGATAAGCAGTGGGAGTAAAATGAAGTTTAAAAAGTTTAAATCTCTTGACAATAAATCCAATTAGAACTAATGCCTTTGTTAATACATTTTATGTATAGTTGAAAGGTTACGAGGCATTGGAAGATTCATTTTTATGATGAACTCAATGAATTTGTTTTGTAGATGATTATGAATTTATCTTGTCTAAAAAGAGGTTTGTATGAGTATTGTTATCCTCTTTAATGGGAGTATGTAGAGACATATTGCTCATAAAGAACAACAAATCATATGCTCAATTGTTGAAAATATAAATTTCCAAGAAAAACTCATTTTGGATATAAAAAGATAGCAACTTAATTTAAGGAATTAGATATATAAAGATAGATACAAAAGTTGTCTTCTTATTCTAGTCCAAGAATATAGATAATGTACTAAAAGTATTTAGTATTTGAGATATCTAATAATTGTGAAGTATTAAAGTTATCCATTATTCTACATATAAGTTGATATTTGAGTTTAAGTTTATATAGATATTAACTTTAGAAGTAAATATTGATTAAGGTATATTTTACTCAGAACAATATTATTTTCAGTTTGGAAAGGTTCCAATGTTGCAATGGTTGCTAGTTAAGTAATAATACATTTTAGTTTAGTGGAAATGATTATTTGGATCAATAAGTTCATTACATTGTTTAAGATAGTAATATACTATAGAACATTAGAGTCATTGAGCATATAAAAGGAGCTAAGATTTCATCAAAGATCCAAGGATATGTTTAATTAGTTTCTCTTAATTATGATATAATTAAGATAAAAAAGTTATAAGATTTAAGTAAGTGCTCACTATAGAGAATCTTGCAAAATTCTCTCACTAAGCCACTTGTAATGTGATCATCAGATGATGATATTGTAAAAGAGACTTAAACAATTAACTTAATGCAAGTGGGAGATTGTTGGTTTGTATCCTACAACGAATTGGTTGATTGAAGTTTAGTGACATAATGATAAAGTCATTCTTTATCTTATACGTATTTTATAGGTATATGATAAAGTATATGGGGCAAATATACATTGAAAATGAAATTATAATGAGATCATAATTATGAGATTCACATTGCATTTATGTATTATCCATAAATTGTTCCTAGTAATTGGTCTATTGAGATTGGACATTAATATAACATAGAAATACCAATACATTTTATGTTTCTTCCTTATGAATAAAGTAGTCGATCTCAATCATTAAAGTATGGAGATACTGAAACAATCGTGTAGGTTCTTATTAAAGAACAAGTTTACTAAACTAACTCTATATGAGAAATTCATTTTGAACATTACTCGTATATTTGTGAGTGATCATTTTCAGATCTCCAAAAGTTATCTCATGTAAGGATTGTTATGTTTTGATAATATTTATAACCTATTTTAGTTAAGGGTAGCTTAGTCGGTAGTTATTGGATATATCATGAACTATATAGACTTAGTTGAGTGATCAATATAGGATTCACCATCATAAAGTGATTTTAGAGAATGTTCCATTATTATCAATTAATATTGATTTAGGATATATTTGGCTAAAGTGGAATGAAACTTTGAAAAATAATTTACAAATGCCTTCAATTAAATCAATTACTAATCATGGAGAACTAATATGATTTGCCTCAAATAAAGTAAACATTAATCATAAACTCTATGTCTAATTAGAACATTGTACGATAAAAAAATGAATTATATGGAAAAATCATGTATGAAAAGGTTGGACAAAATCACTTTGACATTCTTAAATATTAGAGTGGTCACAATGTATTGCTAGGTATCAATATTTATCTATGAATATAAATTGTATGATTTTAATTTATCTAATCCAAGATATAATTTAAGATTGTAATTTATATCCATTTTCATCATATTTAGAAATCTAATGGGTCATACAAAAAGAATAAGTTAAAAAGAGACCAAATCTTTTAATCAAATCAAACTTTATTGTAAGTTTGAGAAACTTTACGATTAAATATGAAATACTTAATAAATAAGAATCAATATGAAATATTGGATCTTATTTGGTCATAGTTGTTATTCAATTAGAATTAATCATAATTCTAATTAAAGTTTAATTGAAGTGAGAATTTAACTAATTTAAATTACCAAAATGTCCAAAACTCATTATAAATAAGGTTAAATTCTAAGGAAACTAGCATTCCTTACCTAACTCTCTTTATAATAGTTACATATTTATGTGAATAATTGATAGATGCATATTTAATAATGCATATTTGATTATATTTATACCTCATGTTTGATGTATTTTTTATACTTTTACTGTATATTTGATATTAATTTGCTCCAAGTGTATTTAAAGGTTATAATTGCCTTTAGGGACTAAAAGTGTTGGACCCCGTTTTCGGAGCCCAACATCGGACACGGAAGCATGAAACTTGAGCATGGTGGAAAGACTTGGAAATTGAAAATTTATAAGAAAAGTCCTTCGGAAGCAAAAAGGGACGTCGCCGCGGCGTATGTTGTTTCGCCGCGATGAAACCGCGATTTTGTCTTCGTCGCGGCGAGCAAACGGTCTCGTCGCGGCGAAGGCCTCTTCCACAGAACCCATAACTTAAAATTTTCAGCCACTTTCATCAACAAACCAATACAAAACAAACTTGAACATAAACACAACCTTCCGAAATCTTACTCTCATGGTATAACAAATCAATGCAATAGTTTGAAGCTAAAACAATATCAACCATATCTCATTGATAATCAAAAGAAGAGTTTTACAAAGCTTTAATGGCATTTCAAGCC
>JANVCL010000007.1:9785348-9807987 GCA_026546855.1 Erythroxylum incrassatum
TCACTCCTTCAATATAAAACTATTGAAAACTTTTAGTTCAAGCAAAACAATTTTCAAGGTATGTTCAAATCATATAACACAATTTAAATCGTGTAAAACAATTCAAAACAATGCAAATTGTTCATTTAAAACAATGCAATGCAAAACTGGACCTAAACCTAGTTCCTATGATAACATAACATGTTGGACCCCGTTTCCGAAGCCCAACATCAGACACGGAAGCATGAAGCTTGAGCGTGGAGGAAAGACTTGGAAATTGAAAATTCAGAAAGAGAACCCTCAGAAGCAAAAGGGGGCATCGCCGCGGTGAGCACATGCGAGGATTATATTGCGGCGAATGATTTAACTTTCGCCACGGCGAACTCGCGCCGTTTTGTCACCGCGACGAACGCACCTGACCTCAAAATATAATGCAAACTTAACTCTTTCAACTACTCAACCCTAACATTAACACTACTAAATGCAATCAAAATTTCCCAACTACCACCATCAATTCCAAACCTAAAAGCAAAATGAACTTACACATAAACACAAGCAATCTTCCAAAATCCAAATGGAAATTTCATTAATAACAAAAGTAAAAGTTTTACAAAGCTTTAATGGAATTTCAAGCCATAATGCATCATTTGAGTTCAAAAACCAAAAATGCAAAATACACTTGAACTAATAAAACTTAAAATGCAGCTAAAGCCTTGAATTTCCAAAATTCTAACAAAAATACAAAAGTATGTCAATTTGGAGTGATGTCATACTCTTGACCTACTCGATCTCTTGCTCATCACCTGGATAAGGGGGGAGAATGAGGGTGAGCTATAAAGCTCGTGGGTAACAATTTTATAACCAGTAACAAGCAAAACCATTGAAAGCTTATTTTCTATTATAACAAAAATGGACATTGTAATCACAAAGCATATATTCCTCAATCAAATTTTCAATAATGCAAATCATGTATTCATCAATCTTTTCAATGTATCATGAGCACATATGCACATCAAAACGGTCTGGAAGGCCCATAAACAGAATAAGCTAGCACACTTCCCAAAAAGGTCCTGTGTAGTCGTGAACAGAACGAGCTAACACAATCCCATATAGTAGTTTTGTGTAGTCGTGAACATGAGGGAGTCCTTGAAGGAGCTTCATGCCACTAGCGACCAGGCGAGAGAAGCCTTTAGTCAAAGTGCACTTGACAACAGAATGGACCAGACCAAACCCACATAACATGTATTTCATAATCTTGTAAGCTTGTTGCCCAAAATGGCAAATTTTCGAAACTTGATTCTTTTCAAACATAGTATCTTTTCAGAAATCATTTTCATATTCTTTTCATAAATCATCAACACAATAAACTCATGTCAAACACATAACACTTTCTCAAAGCATTCAAAGAGTTATAAAGCATGTTCATGAAGTAGTTGAAATCGTTTATTTCCATCATTTGAAAGAAAACATTAGTGGCCTATTACTTAATCATAAAATTGTAACCCACCTGAAAATCCTTGCTTGCTACTTGCTCAATTGTGTCCTTCTTCTTGCTCCTCTTGCCTCAATTGCCTCACTTGATTTCCTTAAACAACAACCAAAATTCCATTCAATTTGGTGTAGAAATCGGGAAGTTATAGTTCAACAATTTGAACTATAACTTATGCTGAAACAAAAATTCTATGATCAACTTCCATACAAAATTTGAGATTCTTAGGAACTGAATTTGGACTCTATTCCTTCATATAACTTGTAGCCCTACATCTCTAGTTTACAACGAATCAAAAATCACCTCAATCGGATATCTACAACAAAAGTTATGCCTAAAATATCGAAGGATGTTAGTGCTGGAAAATGGGTGTCTCGCCGCGAGTGCGCCGCGGCGAGAAAGTTGTTGCACATCACGACGTATGCATACCCAAAATCCACCCGAAAACCCCTTTTCTTGGTATTTTTCACTTATACACTTCCCATCTTTCAATTTTAACCCATCTTAACCCTAAGACACCTCTTATACTTCATTTCTAAGCTCTTTACAACCCAAAATCATTAACAAAACATCAAAATCTATCTTTGATCATTAACCCTAAATGAGAACACTTTCTTATAGCATTCACTAACACTTTCCACACATGATAAGCTATATTTGGGTTTCATCTAACCAAGACAATATGGAATGAATCTATACTTACTTGTTGAAGCCTCAAAATCTTCAAAAATCTCCAAACCTTAAAATCTTCAAAAATCTCCAAACCTAACTTACCTCTTTTCTCTTCTTCTTCCTTTGTATCCCACAACACTCTCCCTCTTTCTCTTCTCACTTTCAATCTTTCTTTTTCTAATTTCCACTCCTAATGATCATCAAAAAGTCTATTATGCCCTTCCATGTAAGCCTTATACCTTTAATCCTTAAGTGATCTTCCCATTTTACCCTTACACATTCCTACTTCTAAATTTTAACTTACACCATACTATACTCTAACTCAATTTTTAATTCCTCCATTTAATACTTCTAATTCCATCAATCTAGGCAATAAATCCTCTAATCATTGACATGCTAATTAAACTCCAAACAAAACAATAAATCAATCAAAGCCTAAAAAAATAAACTGAAATCATGCTTATTCAATAAGAAAAGAACTAGGGGGTCAACAATAAGGAGCAGAATTTAGATGAAAAAAGGTATAAAACGAAGATTTGAAGCAAAGAACAGATACATAGCCATGTATCTAGCCATGTAAGTTCCTCGGGCCATGCAGAATCATGAATTCTGGGTATTTTTTAGTATACATGATCTAGTATTTTTTTAGTACACATGATCTAGTACACCTATGTATCTCTCAGAACCCTAGAAATTGCTACAGAATGACGTGTTCAAAGGCAAAATAGAGGAGTAGATCGTTGGAGACGATTCCAGACGTGGAGAGAGTGTAAAAGGGATAATATTGATCCAAGAAGGTGGACAACGTGAAGAAATCATCAAAATATCCAATAGAATACAAGATCACAACTCTACCTTAGAATAGCATTCAATAGGAGATAAAGGGAGATTTAGAATTATGAAAATTTTGTCTTTTATTCATTTTTTTCATTTATGTTTGATTTTGTTTTATATCTTCTATAAATAAACATCTTTAGTGTCTAGGTGAGATGAATCCTATTTTATGCTATAACATGTTTTGATTCTTTTATTTAATGAAATTGTTTTGATTGATCTATTTTGAGTCAATTACGTGTTTAAAATATGTTCTAATAAATCTGGAATATTAGTGTATAATCTAACTTCATAATATAGAGATTGAGAAATCCTTGTATAAATATATTTACTATAATTGAAAGGACTTGATTGTAACCTTAGAGGTAGGATGACATAAATCCTCCAGATTAGGGTTAAACTTAATAGCTGAATTTACAAATCGGTAAATCAATCCTACAAACTTTAACCTGAGTAATTTGATTGATAAACTTATGATTAATTATTAGTAGACTAGAGAGAGCTATTAACATATGATAGGAATTTCCACAGTTTAACAGTTAATAAAACAATTGAATAATAAAAGGTTAATTACTTAATGGTTTTAGGGGGATTCATTGCCTAGATACTAATTCCTGATATTGATTGTTTTCTAAACGATTTCTTTCATGTCTGTGTTCAATATTACTGCCTATTTTATTTTAATTATTAAGTTATATTTTTTAATTGAAAACGAAATCCAATTCATAGGTTAGATTGTAGGAGAAAGGAATTACTAGTAATCACTATCTTAATGCGGTCAACTCGTTCCTGGCGGTACTAACTACAGGTACACTGTGCACTTGTGATTAATTAAAGATTGGACCTTAAGAAAAGTCAAATAAAGCTTATGTCGTCGTTGCTAGGGACAGTGATATTAGGAACATCTGGATGTTATTACTTTAGCCATTAGTTTTTGTTTTATTTTGTTTTAATTGTAATTTATTGGATCTTATTGTATTTCAAACTTGTTCATTTAATTATTTTTTTTGAACTTCTTTACATTTTCAATATGTTGGTGGTTTATTTTAGGAATTAAGATTTAACGCCATAGTCATAACTCACAACAGATGGATGGAACAAATAATACTATTATGGAAGCTAAAATATGTCTTCGCAATGTGGAACATCACCCTATTGGAAAGAGCTATTTATTTGCAGGTTTCTAAAAGCTCAGCTGATGTTCACGTCGAGTTGTGAAATTTATGGGAGTAATTCCTACAATCATGAATGTCGAGCACTAACGTATATGTAGAGGCAATCAAACATATACAACCAACCTCAAGGCCCATCATACGAGAATACAGTAATAAAATACATATAATTCAGAGTGGAGCAATCCTTACGCATATGAATGAAATGACTATGCTCTAACTAAACATGTACAACAACAATAGTAATACAAAACTATTGTAGATAACTAATGGAATACCTTGCCAAGAGAGTATATAGTCACTAGCAATTCAATGAAAGACTTTCTCCACCAGTATATGATGAGCATAATACTTCATATTATCTAAGTTCTATAACATCTCAGAGTGAATAAGAGACAACGATCGATTTTATGCATGAAGATACATTTTAAGAAGACGAGGAGGTAACTGCTGCTCTGAAAGATGCGATGGCCAAGTTTATTCAAGAATCAACATGAGGCATCAAGAAATAGAGGCTTGTATACAAAATAAGATGAATCAAATCGACCAATTGGCAGAGATATTATCTAACGAATTGTAAAGAAGTTTGCCTGGTACTACTGCCATAGATCCTAAAGAACATGGAATGGTAATCATCCTTATAAGTAGAAATGACCTTCCAAAAGAAGACGATAAAGAAGCAAAGGTGGTCTTAATCCAGAAAAAGAAAGTGGAGGAGTGGCAGGAGATAATTAAAGAAGATGAGTAAGAAACCTTTGTCTTGGAAAAAGAAGAATAAGAGTGGAAAAAGGTGGAAGAGGAAGAACTGGCAAATGAACCGGGTAAGGATATACTAATGAGGCATTGTTAGTAACCTTAAGTACAAAGGGTTCCTACTTCCCCAAAGACAAACTGTTCGAGTTAATTATAAGTTTAGGAAATTTTGTTATTCCCTATTATATTAATAGTTTGTTATTAAAAAGGGCATTATTGAATGCAATTGGATTTATTAGTTTGATAAATAATGTCCTTGTTATTATTTTACAACAAGCGCCTTATTTATAGGTGGTAAAATCCTTATGCAAAGAAATGGGTAAAAGCAACTGACTAATCATAAACACGAGATGAGGTTCAATGAATTAGGATATGTTTTATTTTAAATTTTATGCTATTTTTATTTTTATTTTCATATTTATTTACTTAGTTATTATTGTTATTGTTACTTTTATTTTCTTTTATCTTTTTATCCCTTTTTCTTCATATTATGTGTTTAATATATGTTCTAATAGATCTAGAATATGAGTGCATAATCTGATTTCATATCATAGAGATTGATAAATCATTATATGAATATAGATCTATCTTAATTGAAAGGAGTTGATTGCAACCGTAGAGATAGAATGACATAAATCATCCAGATTAGGATTAAACCTAATAATGGAATTCACAAATTGATAAAGCAGTCGTACAAACTTTAACCTAAGTAATTCAGTTGATAAATTTAGGATTAGTTGTTAGTAGACTCAAGAGAGCTATTAGCATATGATAAGAATTTTCACGGTTCAATAGTCAATAAAACAATTATTGTACATAATAAAAAGGTTAATTATTTAATGGTTTTTGGGGGATTTATTACTCAGACACTAATTCTTGATACTGATTGTTTTCCAAGTGATTTCTTTCATTTCTATGCTCAATATTGCTGACTATTTTATTTTAATTGTTAAATTTTATTTTCTTAATTAAAACCCAAAATCCAATTCATAGGCTAGATAATATGAGAAAGGTAATTACTATCTTTGTGGAATTGACTCATACTTGTAGGTAATAGCTAGAGTTACGTCATCTACATATGGTTAATTCAATATCTTAAGAAAAGTCCAATCAATAATGTTAGAAGTTGGACACTTGTACGATAATGGTGGTTGAGATAAGTTGATTTAAGAAATGATTCAAAGGAAATTACAAGAAAAAAGATCAAGCTTTGGAACAAAGTAAGAGTTGAGATTCATGCTTTATTATGATTTATGTGTTAATTATTTTATAGAATTTAGGTGATCTTAGCTTTCGAAAAATCAAATAAAAGTAAGTTTCGTTATTATTATACTGTGTAGAATGAAAATTTGCCCCAATTTCCCAAGAATTTAATCATTTAACAAATAAAAGATAGTTTCTAAATTGTGAGTAATACCCTCTAAAAATAATTAATTATTTAAAATTATTATTATTATTTAACAGTTGGGTTAATGTCTTTAACAAAAAATTTTGTTATTAGTCCTTAACAAAAATTATATATAACATTTTAGTTAGATTCATGAGTTATTTATAATTGTATGTCCAATTTAGATGACACATAATATTTATGCAAGGATATTAGCAGAAGTCTAAATATAAAGTTTTTTAAAGTAAAAATATTTAATAGTTGAAAGTTTAAAATATAAAATAACATTAAAGTGAAGAACTAAAAATTAGGTGGGCCTTTTTCATAAATTACAGAAAAACCTTTGTTACTGTAATTAATACATACATGAGGGGTTTGAGTTGAAATTAATGTTCAAATATAGACCAAGATTTAAGTTTTAGGAGAGCGTTATGTTTATTTTGTATATGTAATGGTCTATTAGATTCCGTTAACTAAAAGCATTGACTAGACTAAGACACGATAAAATGAAAGTAGTAAGATGTGATTAAATGAAAGACTGTAATGGTTAGATAGGGCAGATGATCGCATGTGTTAGAGAATCCTAGAACAATCATCCTCCCAGTTCCTACTGTATCTCTATCTACAAATTTAATCATTTTTCTCATACACTTCCACCATGAAAAAGCAGTTACTCTGTGTCATGCACACAAGATCTGGGGTTGAAATTTAAGTGATCACTATAATATTTGATGTTATATTGAAAACATATTGATAATCTCAAGTTTCAACGACTCGCAACTAACGTTTGCTATTATCCAAGACACCAAGTCTAACGTTGAAATCTTAAGATTTTTTACCTTAAGTTCATCACTTCAAAGTTGTCACTTGTCAGTTAATAAATTGTTGAATTGTTCGTAGGCTTTATCTGCAAGACATATGGCAAGTCATCATTAAAAAGCGGCAAGACAGCAAGTGGACTCCGTATAGGTTAAATTCTAACATAGATGGTCCAATTCTTTGTTGACTGTCCAAGATCAGGTTACTCGCATGACATTTTTTTGTCGTTCTCACTATAGCTTTAAGATCAATTTTTATTTATCAAAAGAATCTTTTAAAACTTGTATCTAAAATCGTGTCTAATTGACTGATTCTGGAAGGAAATTGTCCTGACACAATAACTAGTGTACACTTGCGATACACATGTTCTGTACACCAAATAAATCACAGGGATGATAATAATATATGACAGGAAGATGGAGAGGGAGAGGGCATGAATGTTGGGTGCGTCATGGTATCTTTGTCCCGTAATAATTTCTCGATGGATAGGCAGCAACTACGGTCCTGCCCTACTGCACTATTCTCTGATGCCTTTGTCTGATTCTACTTTGTTCGTATTAAGAGTACTCCTCTACCCAGTATTCATCGGAATTCGGAACAGGTTTTTATATTTTCACTCACTCTCTCTCTCCTGTTCTTTTCTTCTTTTCTTTTTGGTTTATCTTCGTCTGTATGACCTACTCGGTTAACATCTTAGCCAAAGAAACAATGTTGTATTGATTAGACTCCATTCGTATATCCCCTAATTCGTGCAGAACTAGTAAATTTATATAAAGTTCACAGATAATCAATCGTCTTACTTCAAATTCGCCCTAGTTTTGGAATGTACAGAAAGCCTAAAACCTCTATTACGAGGGGAAGATCCTTGCATTAAACTATTGCTCATCTTCCTGACTAATGACTACTTTGACGTAACTTCAAATAAGGTCCTAAATTAGATGATCAAACTCTATATAGCCGTTGTCGGAAGCGTATATTTCTATTAAAATCATAGGATCATAAAATGATTCTTGAGTTGTCAATGCAAAGTAATAACTTAACATTGAACCTTTGACACTTACGGATCTTTTTAATTCTACTTATGTTTTATTATGATTTTCAATTTTCAATTTTTGTTTTCTATTTTCAATTAAAAATATATTTCGTTGATATTTATAATAAAAGCTTATTTGATTGAGACTTGTAATAAAAATTAAAAACAAAAAACATATTTAGTTTAATCATTATGTATCTATTTTCTAATTATACAGTTAGATGTTAAAAATTTTAGATTTAGATTTAATTATTTAGATATATAATTTAATTATTAAATTAATTAATTCTTATTGTGTTTAGAAATAAAAATGTATGAATATTTATATAATTAAAGAAATTTGCATATCAATTGTATATAATAAAGTTTTACAAATTATAGTATTTCATTAAGTCATTCTAATCAATAAAAAATGTCCATCGTATTATAATTCTTTAAAACATAATAGTACCGCCATTTACAAAAAGAAACATAAATCAATTAGAATTAATATAATCATTCTACATTTGTCTAACAATTTCTTCCTGCTTCAAAAATATACTTACTTCAAAGTTGTTTTAAACTGATATTATACTCTACTTGAAAACTTACATTTTCATTTTCATTTTTCCTAATTTGCTCTTCATTTTCATCACAACTGTCAAATAATTCATTACTTTGTCTATGCATTCTAATATAATTACGGATAGCATAACAAGGAATGACAATGCATTTTTTTCTTCATATCATAACTTGATATATTTGAAAGTATAGGGAATTTTGCTTTTAAAACACCAAAACATCTTTTAATAATGTTTGTCAATAAAGATTGCTTGTAGTTAAACAATTACTGTGGACCTTTTGGTCTTTCTTTTGCTCTATAATCTTGCAAATGATATCTCTGACCTCGGTATGGTGACAGAAGTCTAGGCATGTTGGTGTACCCTAAAAATCAAACAAATAAAACTTGCTTAACATATAAAGAACAAAATATCAGCAAAAAGTTATTACAAATTAATTGTAATTACTATGTTTATTTAAAATAATGTAATACCTTATGGAGGTATAAGGAATTATTTTTTTGGATTTGTTGTTATTTTAAAAAGAATTTGAGAGTCATTTACAGGACTTTCTCATTCAGCCATTACATATCATATCTCATATTTCATTATATGAGCAATCTTGACCAACATCAATTCTATGTTTCTCTTCTATATTATTTAGTGGAGATTTAGTCAATAAATATGCATACAAACTAGATGTAGTAGTATCTCCAAAAATATAACACAAGTATAAAAACTTCTTACTTCATTTTTTCTTGAATTTGTGAGTCATTTTATGTACCTACAATTATGAAAAGGAAACAAGATAAAAAATATTATATAATATGATATGTTATTAAACAAACATATCTTACTGTAAATAAATTTTCCAATATTTATTTGTAGCATTAACTTCACTGGTGAATGAGTTGTAACCAATTCCTGTTTCTTTGACTAAGTTCTTAAAATTCTTCAATTTAGCCTTTAATGCATTATAATTATTTTTCAATTGAACATTAGCATAGTCTTTATTGAATTTTGTTTGAAGACCTGCCTTAATATTCTTCCAACCAGATTCAAAAAAGGAAGTAGTTGTTTGATTTCCCTTCATCACTTCTTTAACCATCAATAAGATTAAATGCCTCTTAATTGTATCATTCGATATTAAATGCATCTTTATGGTATCATTCGATACCCCGTCCTTTTCATTTATTTCCAAACAACCATTATAATTGTTCATAATGTTTAAAACTTCCATCACCAAATGTAATTAAATATAAGTGATATCATTCACAAAAATGTCGAAAAACAATTAAACATTTAATATGGTCCAAAAATAATCACGAGGCAACGATTGACAATACTAAAATTATCAAATATTTTTAATGTTTTTTTATAACCTTGGGATGTAATATGTGGAGTCTAATAGGGTGTCATTTCACCACAAAAGTGATTGTGTTCTCGAAGGATCAATATGCTAAAAGAGACTTAGCACTTAAAAACAATTGTGTATATAAAGAGATCTGCACCTAACTATAAAAATTCTATGAAATAAGGTCACACATTATTGATGTATTATATAAGACAATGTTGAGTCTAAAGAAATAATTAGCTTTTTGGAAAATGAAGATATAAGAGAAGATAACCCAACAATTAGAAACAAAGAAGAGTATGAGAATATTCATAAGAAAAAAATTAAAGGCACAAATATGTTTGTAATACGATAATTTTACTAGTTAATTGTATTTAATACGTGAATGTTGTGAGAGTCAAAGAAGCATATGTGACTAGGTTATAGATATAAGGGCAATATATCATATAAATTACTAAGATAAAATTGTTTCATTATCTTTAATTAATGAATTGTAATTATTTTTTATATTATATATAAATTTACATGAATTATATGCAATCTAAAGAAAAATTTCAAATGAATAACATATAAAAGGGTGTTTAAAGTGAACCATCCATAAGGTTACTTAAAGGACGTACTTTTAAGGAATTAGATAACCTAATGTCTATATGATTCTGACATGCTAAAATACTTTTTGTTTTCCTCTCAATTTACATATACACTCACTTTGTAATTGTTTAACAACATTAGATGGTTAATTGTATCCTTTGATCCCATTAAATAACAACTTGTTAGTTGGTTTGTACTTATCAATTTTACAATGTGAGCTAATTAAATCTCCAAATTACGTCCCTCTATCTGTTACTACTATTTATGCTTCCAATTGGGAATTCTAAAGATAATACTTATGAAGAGAATTGAGGGCCTCAGATGTAATTTATTTAAGTCTTAGGCCATAGTTAGGGGTTTCAATTATGTTATATCCCTTAAGGAAATTAGAGGCAGCAGTAGGAGCACTATAAATAATTTTGCTGAACTTCAAAGCCTTACTTAGGATATAGGACTGGCAGACTGCAAATATATTAGTAACACCTTTTGGTGCAATAAACAGGCATGAGAGTAGAGCTTACAAAAGAAATAAGATAAATTCTTAGTGAATTCCAACTCGCTAATCACTTTTACCCGTAACTATGCTTATTTTGGGAAGCACTATACCTCATATCATTTTCCTATTACTATCTTGGAGGACAATTATTCTAATTTAAGGAAATCTCCTATGAAAATCTTCAATACTATTTTAAACATTATAAGGTTTAGAGAAGCAGTTTTGAAAGGACTTGTGGTCTCTCAAAGGTGATCTCAAGCCTTCAAATGTATGCAAATTTTAAGGTCATTAAAGCAAAACCCATCTAATTGCAAAAGGAAATAATAACTCAATGCAAGTAATAAAAACGAAATCTTTAACATCGCTATTGTCTTTTCAGGAAAGCTCACGTCTAACTTTAATGATATCAAGCTAAAAAAACTAGAAGAAAATTTGATATAAGAGTAAACTGAGCAGTTAAGACTTAGATGAAATAGAAAATCTAGAATGCTTTGGTTAAACGAGGGAGATAAAAGGGCCAAGTACTAATATAATTGCATCAGGGCTAAAAGGAACAACAATAGGATCTTCAATCTCTAGGAAAATCAAAGGAGAACAAATAAAACTCAAAATAAGGAGATTAGAAATAAACTTTGTGGAGCATGCCTTACACATACACATACAGATCTATTGAAGGAGATCACTAATGAGGAGATTAAAGATACCTTGTTCTCCTTCCATGTATACCCTGGCCTTGATGGATTCAACTATAGGTTCCTACAACAAACATGGGAAATAATACGAGATATGGTAACTAGGGATATCAAAGAATTTTTCCAAAGTGTCATAATGCTCTTTGAAATGAACAAGACATAATTTTGTCTTCCCAAATCTTCCAACACACTAAATATCAATGACTTTCATTCCATATCATGGTGCAATGATATTTACAAAATTGTTTATAAAATTATTGCAAAAAAGATAAAGAAATTTTTAGATGAGATTATTTATCCTACTTAGAATGATTTTATTTATGTAACACCCCCTATACGAAACTAACAACCACCCCCACACATGACACCCAAAATTCATGTACATACATTCGTGGCATAAAATTCTATTCAATGCTATACATGTACATGTTATAAACTTTCATATCCCTTAACAATATCATTTAAAAGTAGTATTATATCATTTCATTAATATGGTAATCCAAAAGAGATATTAGACACAA
Source organism: Erythroxylum incrassatum (assembly GCA_026546855.1). Lineage (NCBI taxonomy): Eukaryota > Viridiplantae > Streptophyta > Magnoliopsida > Malpighiales > Erythroxylaceae > Erythroxylum > Erythroxylum incrassatum. Next base: position 9,797,680 of record JANVCL010000007.1, read on the forward strand.
CTTAAATTATTAATTACAAACTGTTAAGAAACTACAATTTCCTTCATTACATATATGACCATTCTTTAATCAAAAGACACATCCAAAGGTACTTTTACTTTTAACGATTAGCCTTGGTCCCTGTAGATGATCCCAATTCCTTACTCCTAGTACTTAGACCTAAACGAATTAACACCTGTGCTAAGCTTCAAAGCTTAGTAGGGAAATACTTAGTTTGGATGACCACTTGTAACAATCATTTGCCAAGCAGACACGCATTCATAAATATCATAAACTCATGTAAACGATGATGGCATTGTTAAACAAAGAACATAATGCAAATATGCTTCAACCATATGTTGTAAATTCACATTTATAAACTAAATAATTGGTTTGCAAAGCTCATCAATACAAATTATGTATGTTGTCATATTAAATATCATATTTATAACTGTTTAATTTCCTTTTTATGTTAGGCTTGCACATTCTTGTGGCTGTAGATAACATGAAGATATCGAACTGTGGATAACCAAAGGCATCAAACTTTAGATACTTAAAGGTATTGAGCTGTAAAGATGCTATGGTCTCAAAATGAAGACACCAGTGGTGTCAAATTGTAGCAGTTTTGTTGTAACCTTATAGGCATGTCTACCTATCTATCTCTAAGAGAGTGAAGGAGGCACTATAACATTTGATTTAATCATTTGCCAATTTCATAATTAATATATTGACAAATTATATGATATTCATTTCAAACATAAAATCTATTTTTAAGTTCATACTTGAAAGTCATAACTTGTCACCAATAGGATAGTATTCAAATCACAAGTAATAGTATGATTTATTTTGTATATGCTTTGTTCAGTTATGTTTCTCGAGGTACATTCACATAATTCTAGTATATAAATTCCTATACCTCATTTTAATATAAAACATGTTAATTTGTACTTAATTATCTCCATAAAATTAGTATGTGAACTTGTATAGTCATACTACACATATAGAAGCAATGAATATGTGTTTATAAATCATCTATGTACATGCAAATTTTCTTTATCATCCATTACGTTGAATCTTAAATTTCAATATTTAATCACCCCCCATTCAAATACTGTAAGTCATATTTCATTTATTTCTAGGTATTTTCAAATTTTCATAAACGTTAGAAAAGGCTCTAGTATGGTTCAATGAAAGACACATGGAAGCAAAGCACTCAAAATAGTGCAAAATGGGCTAAGCACATAGTGGGTCTAAAAATAGGTAAACAAATTAATCCAGAAGTAAATCACACGAAATTGTTCATTTGTTTAGCAATTTTCACATATAAACATTCAAATTAGGCTTTAAGTTCTCCTAAACATTTGTTTTAATATATCTCTAATTTCCATATCATTAAAGATAAGGCCATTTGGACTTCTAAGTCATGATGTAAGTACTAAACATAACAAGCTACTCCATACGGGGGCAACATCAGGTCATCATTTTTTGATCTCAATTTTCAATATATTATAGCCAAAATTAGGTTTGGGTCTATTATAGAGAATTTCGGTTCTATGTATTAAGTTCCATTTCCAATTGTAATCACCTAATTTGGAGGTTTGTAAGCCAATTTATAGACAAAACAATAAGATTGGTTTGAGTGAATTGAGAACCTAAGACATAATTTCACAAAACGTGACTCTCTTTTATCATATTCAACCAATTTGTGCAAAGTAACACCAAATCACTATTCAATCAACCATCCCATGCCTAAATTAATATTTTTACACTTTTAAATATACACAAATACAAAAGTTAACTAAGTGGAGTCCTATACCTTGAAATTTGCCAATTAGCTCTTCTTTTAGTACTCTCCCTTCTATTCCCCCTTAGCTTTTCTTGATTTACCAACTAAAACACTGCAAAAACATATCTCAATCCCATAGCCAACCTTATAATTCTAGCTCATCATGAACAAAGCAAGAAAGATGAAGATGAGGAAAAAAAACCACAAACTTTTACCTTGATTTTCACCTAGGATTAGCTTGATTCCTTATGTAAAATGATGGGATTAAGGAAATGGAATGGAAAGGAGGTGAGAAGAGATAATTCTGGAGCTAAACACTCCATACACATCCCTCTCCCTACTTCAAGAAGTTTTTAGTCTTACACACATATTTCAATCCCATTGGTCCATATGTTAATTTTTGGAAAAATTGCACAATTAGTCCTTTTTCTTCTTTTAATTCCCACATTGGCATATAAATTCATCAATTGATTTCATTCTAGTCCATAACACACATATAATTATTCATGTCATACCTAAAGGAAGAAACTACCTATTTACTCCTGTCTCTTAAATTAATTACCATTATGTCCCTTACTATACACTTAATACCCCTAGACATATTATAATCCTTCTAAGGTCTATGTTGGTTCCATGCATTTCTCCCCCCTTAAAAAGAAATTTGTCCTTAAAATTCATACTTGTATTGAATAGCTGCAGGTACTGAGTTCTCATCATCGATTTGGGTTCCCAAGTTGCCTTTTTAATGCCTTGATGTTACCAAAGCACCTTTACAAGGGGAATTTGCTTATTCCTTAACTGTCTCACTTTTCTAGCTAGGATTTCCTTATACTCTTCATCATATGAAAAGTTTGGTTAGATCTTTATTTCTTATACTTATAACATATGTGAATCTTCTGATTGGTATCTTTGTAGCATTGAGACATGGAATACATTATGCAATTCGGATAGTTCTATAGGAAGAGCTAAACTATATGCCACCGATCCAATTCTTTCAAGGATTTCATACGAACCTATAAATCTCAGGCTAAGTTTTCCTTTTTTCCTGAATCTAGGTGAAACTTTCAAGAAAACTTTGTCACCTACCACATATTCAATATCTTTCCTCTTCAAGTCAGCATATGATTTTCGTCTGTCACTTGTAGCCTTCAATATTTGTTGAATAACCCTCAATTTCTCTTCTATGTCTTTAACTATGTTAGGCCCAATCATCTTGTTCTTAGTCAATTTTGTCTAACAAACTGAGGTTCTACATTTTCTACCATATAATGCTTTATATGATGCCATGTCTATACTAGAATGAAGACTAGGCAAATTCCATTAAAAAAAGTATAACTCTTCTAGCAACTGTATAACTCTCCTAGATTGCCTAGTTGTACTGAAGCTCAACTGAGTACCTAAAGTTGCTTTCAGGCTTTTCGAGAATATTGATGTAAATAATGGGTCTCAATTAGAAACAATTGACAATAACACTCCATGTAGCCGAACAATCTCATTCATATATAAGTCAGCTAATCGATCTATAGAACAGTCAGGTCAAATAGGTATAAAATAAACTGATTTGGTATGCTTGTCCTCTATAACCCATACCGCATCATGCTTTCTCTGTGTAAGGGGTAGAGTTTTTATAAAGTCCATTATGACATTATCCCATTTCCACAATGGAATTGGAATGGGATTTAAAATCTAGGTGGGACATGATGTTTAGCTTTCACCTATTGATAAATCAAACACGTGGACATATAGTCTACTACATCACCCTTCATTCCTAGCCACCAGTAATGTTTGTTCAAGTCCTGGTACATCTTGTTATGTTTAGGATGTATAGTGAACACAATATTTTGGGCTTAATGTAATAACTTCTTTTTCAAGTTGTTTGTTTTTAGTACATATAGTCTAATTTTAAAGTACAGACTTCTATCATTTTTCACTAAAAAATTAGTTTGTTTTCCTTCTTGTAACATTTGTACAATTTGTTCAACTTGGCATTATTTTTTTAATGTATGTACTATCATCTGTCTTATGTTAGGAAGCACTTTTACCTGGGCTATCAAAGCTCCATCTGGTACAAATCTCCATTTAGTATGTTGTAAAGATGGAGTTGAAATAAACTTCCTATTCAAAGCATTTGCTACCACATTAGCTTTCCCTATGAGGTAGTCAATTATGCAATCACAGTCTTTAAACAATTCTATCCAACGTCGTTGCCTCAAATTTAGCTCCTTCTATATGAGAAGGTATTTGAGACTCCTATGATCCATGTAAACACCACTATTGCCAATTCTAAATCATATGTATGGTAGTTCTGTTCATTTGGCTTTAATTGTCTCAAGGCATAAGCCACCGCTTTGCCATTTTGCATCAATACATAACCTAAACCATTCCTAAAAGCATAACTGTGCGTGACATACTCTTTGCCTGGAGTTAGCTGAGTTAGCACTGAAGATTTAGTGAGCATCTTCTTTGACTGCTCATAACTAGCTTAGCATCTATCATTCCATCCAAACTTTGTACCTTTATGAAGTAACTTTGTGATTAGAGAAGCAATTAATGAGAATCCTTTAACAAAGCACCGATAGTAACTAGTTAAGCTAAGAAAACTTCTCACTTCTTTCACATTCTGAGGCAATTTCCAATTGAAAATTGTCTCAATTTTACTTGGATCTACCCCAATACATTCCAAAGAGATGATATGCCTGAGGAAAGAAACTTCTTTTAGTCAAAAATCAAAATTTCTCAATTTAGGAAACAATTGCATCTTTCTCAAAGTCTATAACACAATTCTTAATTGCTGAGCACATTCCTCTTCATTTCTTGAATGGACCAATATATTATCTACAAACATCACAACAAATTAGTCTAAGTAGGGTCGAAACACCCTATTCATCAAATCTATGAAACCAGCCAGTACATGAGTTAGCCCGAAAGGCATCACTAATAACTTATAGTGGCCATATCAAGTCCTGAATGGAGTCTTCGAAACATCTACATCTTTTACTCGAAGCTAGTAATAACCTGACTGTAAATCAATCTTAGAGAATACTCCTACAACTTTCAACTGATCAAACAAATCTTTTATTATGGGTTATGAATACTTATTCTTTACAATTACCTTATTCAACTGTCTATAGTCTATAAACATTTGTAAGGTGCCATCCTTTTTCTTGACAAAAAGGATTGGAGCTCTTCATGATGACACACTAGGATGGATAAACCCCTTATCCAAAAGTTCCTGTAACTAGGTTTTAACTCTGTATGGACCATTTTATAAGGTTCCCTAGAAATAGGAATAGTACTAGGTACAATTTGAATAGGCAATTCTACTTCCCTCTCGATTGGCAAACCCGATAACCCTTCTGGAAACACATTAAGAAACTCATTTGCTACCAATGTGTCTTGTAAGTTCACCTTCTCCCTTTTTAAATCAAGTATGAAAGCCAAATACTCACAACTTTTTCAAAGAAATTGTCTTGCTTACATAGTTGATATTACATTAGTCAAAGAACCAGACAGAATACCATGCACCACTATTTTTGAACCATTAGAATCTTTAAACACAACTGTCAACCCACAATCAACTATAGCTTGATGTTTGGACAAACAATCCATGCCCAAAATCAAATCAAATTTATGTAAGAGTAGCTCTATCAGATCCTATTTTTCTTGTATCATAATAGCGCAATCTATATACACTCTATTAACATATACACTATGGCCCAATAGACTAGTCACATGTACATCATAGGCTAATTGATCTACTGATAACATTCTATCCATCAATCTCATCATATCATAGGAGAGCTTCAGTTACATCTCCCCAGGTATTGATGGTACCAGTATTTCACCTCTTGGATGCTAAGGATGACCTGAAACTGATTGATCTATCCCTACCACACTATCGGTTGACTCCTTCTGAGTTTCATGAGGTCTCTCCTTCTCTACTATCTGTAAGAAAATAGGGACATCTGCATTAGGGTAACACTAAAACCAAACCATATCCCACATAACTAGACTCTTATTGGCCAGAATCGCGTAAACCGTGGCTTTAATACCACAAAATGTAACACCCCTATACAAAACCTACAACCACTCACAAACATAGTACCTAAAATTCTAGTACATACATTTATGGCATACAATTCTATTTAATGTTGTGTATATATATATATATTACAAAATTTCATATCCCTTAACAATATGATTTAAAATTAGTATTACATCATTACATTAATATGGTAATCCAAAAGAGATACTACACACACTTAAATTATTAATTACAAACTGTTAAGAAACAACAAGTTCTTTCTTTACATATTAAACCATTCCTTAATAAAAAGACACATCCAAAGGTACTTTTACTTATACCATTTGGCCTTGGCCCCTGTAAATGATCCCTATGCTTTACTCCTACCAATTAGACCTAAACGAATTAACATCCATGCTAAGCTTGAAAACTTAATTTGGAACACTTAGTTTGGATAACTACTCACAGCAATCATTTGCTAAGCACACACATTCATGAATATTATGAACTCATGTAAACAATGATGGCATCATTAAGTAAAGTACATAATGCAAATATTCTTCAACTATATGCTTTAAATTCACATTCATAAGCCAAATATTGATTTCCAAAGCTGATCAATACAAATTATTCATGTTGTTATATTGTATCTCTTATTTATAAATATTTAATTTCCTTTTTGTGTTAGGCTTGCACATTCCTATGGGTGTGGATAACAGGAGCTATGGATATTTAAAGATATCAAATTTTAGATACTTGAAGTCATCGAACTATAGATACTCGAAGGTATCAAACTGTGGATACCCAAAGGTATTGAACTATAAAGACACTGTGGTCTCGAAATGAAGACATTAGTGGTTTCAACTGTAGCAATTACGTTGTAACCCTATAGCCATACATATCTATCCATCTCCAAGACAATGAAGCAGGCACTGTAACATTTTCTTTAATAAATTTCCAATTTCATTATTAATATATTGACAAATTACATGATATTCATTTGAAAACACAAAATATGTTTTTAACATGAAATTCATAACTTATCACCATTAGGATAATATTTAAACACAATTACTCCTTTGATTTATTTTGTATAAGTCTTGTTTAGTTATGTTTCTCGATATACATTCACATAATTTCAGTTCCTATACCTCATTATAAAAAATGTTAAATTGTACTTAATTTTCTTCACAAACTTAGTATGTGAACTAGTATAGTCATACTACACATATATAAGCAATGAATATGCATACAAGTCATCTATGTACATGTAAATTTTCTTTAGCATGCATTATGCTCAATCTTAAATTTTAATGTTTAATTACCCCCATTCAAATATGATAAGTCATATTTTATTTATTTCTAGGTGTTTGAAAATTTTCATAAACATTAAAAGGTTCTGATATGGTTCATTGAAAGAGAAATAGAAACAAAGTAGTCAAAATAGTGCAAAATGGGCTAAGCATATGGTGGGTCTAAAAATAGGCAATCTAATCAGTCTAGAAACAAATAACACGTCAGTCTCAACTTGTTCTGTAATTTTCGCATATAAAAAATTCAAATTAGGCTTTAAGATCTTCTAAACATTTGTTTTAATATGTGTCTAATTTCCATATCATCAAAGATCAAGCCATTTGGAATTCTTAGTCATGAGATAAGTGCCAAACATCACAAGCTGCTCTAATACAGGGGAAACATCAGGTCATCATTTTTTATCTCAATTTCCAATATCATATAGCCAGAATTAGGTTAGGGCATCTTCAATAGAATTTTGTTTCTATGTTTTAATATATATTTCCAATTATGAATCAATCAATTTGAAGGTCTGTAGCTTGAGTTATGGCCAAAACAATAGGACTGGTTCGAGTGAACCGAGAACCTACGACAGAATTTCACTAAATGTGACTCTCTCATACCATATTCAACCAATTCATGCAAATTAACACTAAATCACCATTCCATTCCCAAATCAATCTTTATAGACTTTCAAATATACACAAATATAGAAACTAACTAAGTGGAGTCCCAAACCTTGAAATTTGACAATTAGCTCTCCTTTTAGTACTTTTCCTTCTCTTCCCTTTTTGCTTTGCTTGATTTACCAACTATAACGCCAAAAATGCATATCTTAATCCCAATAAAAACTATAAGCTTTAACCTTGATTTTCACTTGGGATTAGCTTGATTCCTTATGCAAAATGATGTGATTAAGGAGATGGAATAGAAAAGAGGTGAGAAGAGAAAATTCTGGAGTTAAAACACTCCATACATGTCCCTCTTCCTACTTCAAGAAGTTTCTATTCTTACACACACGTTTCAATCCCATTGGTCCATATGTTGATTTTTGACAAAATTGGACATTTGGTCTTCTTCTTCCTTTAAGTCGCACATGGCGTATAAAGTCATCAATTGATTTCATTTTATTCTATAATTTACATATAATTATTCATATCCATGTCTAAATTGTGAAATTACCAATTTACCCCTATTTTTAAATTAATTGTTTTTATGTCCCGTACTATACTTAGATACACTTAATTCTTATGTTCACTTCTTAATTCACCCTAGACATACCATAATACTTCTACGGTATATGTTGGGGCCTTAAAATATATGGCTGGAAAATTATTGATAATATCCTCATCACTCGATAACTCTTTAGAGGTTATAACTCTGATAGATTGATCAAAAGTTGTGCTTGCACAGTTGACTTTGCTTGGGCATTTGACTCATTTAGTTAGGGCTTCGTCCTGGACACCTTATAGGACATGGGGTTCCCTCATTAGTTTATGTTATAGAATCAACCATACATCTCATCTGTATCATACTCCGTTTCAATAAATGGGGAACCATCTATAGCTTTTAAGGCTATTAGGGGCTCGAGATAAGGGGATCCTCTATCCCTTTATTTATTTGCAATTAGTATGGAAGTGTTTACCAAAAATGCTCTCTATAAGCATATTTAAAGAACCAGGCTTCACTTACCACTGTAAATGCAAAAAATTGAAGATCTTCCAACTAACTTTTGCTAATAACTTGCTACTCTTATGTGGTTCCAACCCTAATTATATTAACCTCTTAATTTATGCTATAGACTCATTCAAATTACATGTAAGATAAAAATATAATCCAAATAAAAGCACATTATATGCTTCATATGGACTTTATCTACCATAAACTAATTGAGCAAGTTTTATATGTAATAAAAATCTTCATACTTGCAAGTAATAGATAGTATAATGTAGTATCGAAAGGTATCATTCCCACATGGATTATGTAACACCCCACTCTTGCAAGAAACTTACCCGACATCAAGAGCGATATCCAAGTACATGCCCCATAAGGGTGGCATACTAGAACAGTAATTCAGTCAAAATTCATTATAAAATTTTTGTTTCTTTAAAACAATGTACACGTATGTGGAAATTATTAATCAAATTAGGCCTACTTTATTTAAAAACATTTCCATTCACAAGTGTTAGAAATATTTCAAACATCAGTATCCAACAACCACTTGGGCCCATTTCAGATACATAACACTTGCAAACATAATGTCATTTCATTACCAAATCATTCACATACACTTTGTACAATTCTTACAGAACATGATTCACAAAAAATCACTGAAGACATATACAGGTGCAAACTGATCTTAACCCTTAATCCATATCTGATCTCAGTGGTTATAACTGAATAATTCCTCAGAACCTAAAAAGCCATGTTGTAATTTTTTATAATTTTTGCGAACTCAATGAGTGAACCATCATTGATGATTTCACCCAAGTCAAATACACAAAATCATATAGTTCACATATATTCATTCAGATCATGAATAATCCAAATACTCACATTTTCATGGCATATCATCTTATCATCACAAATTTAGAATATATATATATATATAAATACAGATGCATATGAGACTCCAAAATTTGTTATTATTGTTGTGACCAAGTGCCTTTTACATACGTATACAAATACTGGCCCATTGGGCTCAGTCAAAACAGAATCACGGAGCATAGCTCTACGTGTAGAAACATAAATCATGGAGCAAAGCTTTACGTGCAAGCACTTTCATACAGGCTACTCCAGTCACAATGCCTTTATCTGAGTATGCATTTTATGAAATGCACCAAATACAGAATATGTCATGTATGATAGTCACATGCGATGCATATTCAGAAATCTCATAGTCATCGGACCTAGGTCTGACATTTAACTTTCGTTGAGAATACTCATATCTTTCAGAATTTCAAAGCAATCAGAACACTTCCAATACATTCCCGAATATTAAGCTCCTCGATCCTTAAGTCTGGAATTTATAAACAAGTCACAATCAATTAATAATTGGAAGTTAAACAAATTCAATCAATCCTAAGAAAATCATCTAGATTGAGTCACAGTACGCTGCAATATGCTATTGCCTAGATGGTCTGACAGTGTCTGACTGGCGTCCAATGTGCTCCTCTATATCATACAAAACACATTTACATATATCACACTTTTGCACAAATGTATA
>JANVCL010000007.1:9834047-9847463 GCA_026546855.1 Erythroxylum incrassatum
ACAAACAGCTATCCTTATGGAATGCTTCTGACAAGGATTTTCAGAGAGTATGGAGTTCTTCTGGACAGAGGAAATAGGATTAAAATGCCTGTTAGGAGTGTTATCGACTCCACAACTATTGCAAAAATGGGATTAAGGAATCTGGACAAAGCTGAAGCAGAGTCTCAGAGGAAAGCAAGAATTGAGGGGGAGCGTACGAAGCAGAAATCTCCTTCAAAGAGTTCTCAATCCCAAACCAGTGCAAACATGCCCATGGTTGGAAGGAGGAAATCATCAGAAGAAGCCATGACAGAAAAGAATACCTCTCAAAAATAAGGTAGCAGTGTGCGAGTTATAGAAGAAGGCGCTTTAAAACGAAAAGGAGAGACACTTCTGAGTGAAATTCCAAAACAAACAAGAAGGTCACCTAGAGTTCGAACCGTGCGAGAACAAGAGGAAAAGCAATCCAGAGAGTTGAATAAGGGTAGAAAACTCTAAGTTGCGAGCCCCTAAAGCTACCAGATCTTTATTTTCGATTTTGCAAGAAGATTAAGCCAAACAAGCTAAAGAGCTTGAAAGAAAAACGAAATTGGAGCTTAAGAAGCAGAAGCAACAATCTCAAAAGACTCCAAGACTAATTGAGGATCAACAGAAGGAGAAGGTCAGTTAAAAGAAAACTACTCCTACTGCTGAGAAGGTTAGTTAGAAGGAAATTACTCCTATTGCTGAGAAGGGCAGTCAGGAGAAAATTACTTTTACTACTCAGGAAATGAGTCTGATGAATGTTACTCCTATTTTTGAGGAAGTTAGTCAAGAGACGACTACACCCATTGTTGTTCAAACAGAGGAGCCAGCAGAACGCAGTGAGGAACAGGATAACTCTCTTCAACCGCTGAGGAGAGAAGACTTGGAGATCAGAATAACTAAAAAGATTCAACCTGTGAAGAAGAAGAGTAATTCAATAATCATCAAGGAAGTACCGAGAAAAGAAGTGAAGGTACATTTTTGACCTATCCTTATGAATAGCTGCACAATGCATCTGTTGAGTGAAGATGAGAAGAGTTTCTATGAGCATTTGAAAAGTATAGGAAAGAAACCATATCCAACACAGATGACGAACCAACCGCATACAATTTTCCCAATCGCAGAGGATACTGTGATAAAGGTTGTGCCTGATATCTAACCAAGGCTTCCAATAGAGCGCAATAATGATAAGGGAAAAATAAAGTTATACCCAAAACTTGTCATGGATGATCTAACGACAGAGCAAATTGTAGAATAAGTGTGTCTGATAGACGAAGCGTGCTATGAAGCAGGGTGTGTGGAAAACAAGGTGACGAGAATGATTATTTCCCATCACATTTCAGAAGACCAGGAATAAGTGGTAGTCGATCAACTATAAATGATCCAGTGGGTGGAGAACTTATAGAAGGTCAATTCAATGGAATAAAGGTTGGAGACATGGTGTTCTTAATTGAGCCCATTGTGAAGGCTATTATACGTCGAAGGCCATTGTGGTAAATATCTTCAATAGAAGAGATTCTGCCTTTTCTTGGACGACCAGCTTCACGCCTACCAGTTCCTGATGACTTAGATCTTCTTGAACCCTACCTACCTGTTCAACCTCCAACTCTACAGATCATTGAAGCTAATGTTCCATCTTCTGACGCATACAATACCACAATTGTTTTTGAAGAAGAACGACCACAAGTACATGATCAACCGATAGCTACACCTGACTTACAGGCACAAGTAGCTCATCTATGTAAAGAAGTCAAGAAGATTAAAAAGATGATGAAGAAGCTTATGCAACATTTTCAGTTATAATCATTTTTTATTAATAACAAATAAGGGGAGAAAAAGAGAAGAGGAAAGAAGAAACAGGAAACAGGGGGAGAAGTGAAAAGAAAGAGAAGATAGGGGACAGGGAGAAAGAAAAATTCAAGGAAGAATACAAGATTGAAGAAAACTTGAAGTTCTAAAGTACTGAAGTTCTTATCCTTGTATTTTTGGCTATAATCTGTAAAGCTTTTCATCTTTCTAATAAAGATATTTGTTATCATCAAAAATGGGGAAAATGTTAAGTCCAAATGACTTTACGATTAATAATTTTTATGATAAACAAAAAGTAGACGGAAGCCAAGTAGAAAAGCAGATGAATAGAAAACAGAAACCAAGTAGAAAAGCAGACGAATGGAAAACAGACGAAAGCTATTGAAAAGCAGACGGAAGCTAAGTAGAAAAGCAGATGAAAGCAAAAGTAGAAAAACGAAAGCAGGCGAAAGCGAAAGCAGACAGAAGCTGAAGAAGAAAAACATACGAAAGAAAGCATACGGAAGCATCAGTCTGAGATAGTTACAGAACTCAACTAAATAATTATTTCTTTAAAGGATCAAGAAGCAGTTGAAGACGAAGGCTATAAATATGAGTCGAAGTTGAAGACTACACACGTTACGAAGTTACAAAAAAGTTACACACACACAAGAGAGATTACTGTGCAAAAAAGCTAACATTTTTTAGTTTGAAAGTGATACAGATAGCCTAAAGAGGCTAAGTGTGAAAGAATACTGATTGTAAAGAGACATAAAGAGGCTCAGAGAAAAAGAATACTTGTAAAGTTTTGAGAGATAATGAAATCTCAGAAAGTTATCTAAGGACTGGACGTAGCCCACAGTTTGGGCTGAACCAGTATAAAAATTACTGTGTTGAAATCTCTCAACTCTCTCTCTCTCTCTCTCTTAATAGTGATTTTTGATATTACTGTTTTACGCAAGTTTCAGAAAATCTTTTACAAACGTGATTTATAGTAGTTCTTTTGAAACAAACAACTTTTATTTTAAGAGAAAGAATTTTTCAAAAAGGGGTTTAACAAAAAATTTACCACAATTCAACCCCCTTCTTTTGCATCTATCTATCATTACTAAGTATTGTATTAACGTGTGATTCACTTCAAACATGTATTAGGAATATATTACTTCAAGAATCACTTCATTTGGAGGTCGAATGATGAAGTTATGGCCAAAAGAATCAAACATGTTTATGTCCTCACTCATATTGTACCTGTCCTGGGACAATTGCCATAACTTTCTGTAGAGATGTCTGATTGAGGTCATTCTTAGATGATTTTAAAGAGGACTTCAGGATCTACAATATTCATGAAGACCTAAACAAATATTCTACCATTTAGAGGGTCAAAAACGTAAATTTCCAAAAGTATATAGTGTGAGTCCGTTAAACGGACATACATGTCCCCTAATAGACATACACGGGTCTCAATTGTAATAATTAGTTCCAAGTTACTAATTATAATCCATCAGTTCTTAGCATTGGTAATCCAAAGTACAAGATATTGGAAATGCATATTCAAGTCACATTTATTTTAGTTTCATACCCCATAATATGTCAATTGAGGCAATTTTTCTAAATCACAATTCTTGTGTGTATGCTATTATAATGCATATGAATACAATCATAAAATCATGTCACAAATGTACCAAATTCATTCTATATGATGCCACTCGTATGAATCAATAGTCTCGCACTTTAAATCCTTCAACAATGTTAAAGACGGAATATTACATTTTTGGTTTATCTTCTTCAATTACCTCTTTCCACTTCTCTGCTTCTTCTTCTTCTTAGATGGAGGCTTCTTCGCCTTCTTCATCAGGAAGCTCTTCACTAAATGTCCCTCCATTCATGAAGCCAACTCTTGTTGTTTCTTCACTCTCGAATTTGCATCTGTTAACTTTCATTTCAACTAGGAGTTCCATTTATATATGAGAAATACTCTCTTCCTCTTTATTCTTTATTCCTCAACATCAATTTTAGTAGGACTAGGCACACTCCCTTAGATCTCGTCAAATAATATCTAGACCAGCTGGTCCTTCCGATTTACCAAATTTTATATTCAAGCCTCTAATTGCTGATGCCTTATGATTGATTCGTGAATGAAATCGACCATCAGTTGTGTTGACGCATAATGGGCTTTTGTAAGCAGTTCAGATCACCTTTTTTTTTACTTTGTACTTATCATATTCCATGAGCATCCATCTATACAATTTTTGTAGGCCTCATTGATTAGATAGATAAATGCTCATGAAATAGGTTAGGTATAGAACAATGAGAACAAGTAATATGTTCCCTTCATAAGTTGGGTTTTCAACTCTTTCTTTTTTACAACCTTATTTCCTTAGATTCTTCTTCTACTTTCAGATGTTTCTCTTATCCTCGTCGACGTTTATAAACGACATATGTACAAAAATTACTCCACATAAGGAACATGGGAAATTATTGAAGGACTTGGCTTTATTTATTCTATTTTCAATATCCCTCTTGATTCTTAAATAAAGTTTCAACTATATTTGTATTTTTCACAATTGTACTCTTAGTTTCCGACAAAAGAATCGCAACATTTTGCCCCCAATAAATCTAATCAATTTGTATAATAGTAGCTAAAACGTTATTTAATAAATCTATGTTATACAATCACTTTTTGTATATCTATATTCAATTCAATTCAAAACATAAGCTTAATTTTAAATTCAATTTGACTCGTTAAAATTTTTTAAATTTTGAACTTAATCTATAAATTCATATTTGATAAAATTTTAATAATTATATGAAATTTGAATATAAGATATTTAATCATTTTTCAAATATAAATAACTATAAGCTTGTTATAAGATAAAAAAATAATTTGTGAAAATTTTGAAAATAAAAATAAAATCAAGTAAATAAATACAAAAATATATAATTATGATAATGTTTAAATAATAAAATATTTATTTAAACATTAACTAAGTCATAATTCTTCAACGTTATCATCATTTTAAAAAAATATCATTTTACTATATTTATAATTAAAATAGAATAAATAATTAAAAATATAAACACTTTTCTAAATAAATTTTTTATTTTTTTAATCTTCCAAAATAATTATTTGAATGAAAAATTACTAGATGATAGTTGTAAGTTGATTTAAAATTAAGATATTTATAAATATACATTTGTATTATTTTTTAATTTTTTATAACTGAAATCTGACTAATAAATTTTTAAATTTCAATTTCAATCTTAAAACTCCAAATTTTTTTATTTTTAACCTTAACTTATCAAATCCTATGATCTAAGTCAATTTATATAGTTCTCATTACAACTTTTACTATTTCATGCAAAATGTAATTAAAATAGAAAAATGAAATAGTAAAACTATCTTGACAAAGATTTTACCATATAAATCGATTATGTATTTCACTTGTCAATGTAATATTAATTTTGTAACTACAATTTATAGGTAATCTACATTTGTTGCAACTTCTAAATTTTGGTTAAACCTTTATATTTTGAATTGCACTAAGGGTCAGAGGCTATTGGTTTATAGTTTTTTCTTTCATAGGCTATTGGTTTACAATTTTTTCTTTCTAAAGCAATAAATTAGTCATTCAAGGAATTCATTCATACTAATCTCATTTCTACATGTTTCCGCTTATTATATTTCTGAATCATCAATAAATACTCTTCTTCCTGAATTTTCATGGAAAATATAGCATATTTTAAATGCTGAATAGTCTTCTTCCCGAATTTCCATAGAAAATATACACATATTTTGGGGTAGTGAGCGGACAGAAGGGGAACTTTTTTCATCACTTCCTGTGAAATACATTTGTATATTATATATTTCTAGTGCTGACATATGAGTGTTGCAGGAAATACGTAAGCAAAATCTCCTAGAGCAAAGTGTTCTTCGACTTGTGGTCCTCTTTTTGCTGAGTTCAATCCTCTGTCTAGTATTATGGTGTCTTATTTTGTCTCATGAATCTAAGAATTCATTTATGTAGGTCTCGTGTGAGTTCTGCATAAATAAACGCGGAATCCACATAAATAAATGGCTGAGATTCATGGGACAGAATAAGATACCATAATATTAGACAAAAGATTCCGTCCCCTTTTTCAGCCAAATGTCTCTCTTGTTTATTATCGCCGTTCTCGTCTTCATCGTCTCAGTGTTGATGCAGGCTTCTTTTCCCATGTTTTATGGCTTCCTTTCCATGTGTCTCACTAAGTTGCATTAATGAGTAGACAAACATATGAGATATATCTGATCAATCTATATATATATATATATATATATCAATCTACATATAAATATATATATATCAATCCATATATATACATATATATATATATATGTGTGTATATATATATATTTGTCAATATCCTTTAGACAACCAATTTCAAAATTGTACAAAATTACTCTTCATAAAGATGACACGAGGAGATAGATGCGGGGATATTTGTTGGGTATGGTGTCTACATATTTTTTTTCTAAGATTGGGAGCCAGAGGAATCCAGTTCAATGATATAAATAATTTAAACAAAAAACGCATACAAATTTAAAGAAGACTAAGCCCGATGCTAAAAACTAATAATCTTCTTATACTACCTAGTGCAAAGTCTTTTGAATTAAGTAGGGCTCCAAGTATTGATAGGAGGCTTGTTTATTGGTTTTAGCAACTAAATCACAACTTATTGACACTCCATTCGGAAGCAAGATCAGAGCTTAACTTAGATTAGATGTCATAATCAAGGATCATATGTCTGATATAATGTAAGACGTTTTATCTTCTTCTCTGTTTGATTCTCTACTAGAATCTTCTATTGATTGGAAATTTTTAAAACCTCACTTTTATTTTTGAACATGAATACACATGTCATCCTGGAGTAGTCATTGATCACGGATAAAAAATCTATCTCCCTACCCAAAGATGAAACGCGAGAAGGACCTTAACAATTAGTATGAATATGATCTAATGTTGCTTTTGTCCTATGCATAGCCTTCTTAAAATGAACTCAGAATTGTTTCTCGAAAACATAATGCTCACAAAACCCAAAATTAGATGTCGTGTGTCCCCCAAGTAGGTCTTGTTTGCATAGAATAGTCATTCCCTTTTCGCTCATATAACACAGTTGTATAAGTGACAACTTGGTCTGATCCGATTCTGACTACTCTAATGGAGAAGCTATTACAGTTGAACCTGTCATTGTTGTTCCCTATAAAATATACAAGGTACCATATTTGACTCCCTTCATTACTACCTTTGGTAATTCGAAGTACTCCACGTTCACAACTATCCTTGAAACCTTTTGAGTCCTAAACTCCCAAAGAAATCAAATTCTTATTCAATTTTGGCACATGTCTAACATCATTTAAAGTTCTAAGTATACCGTTATACAATCTGATCTTGATTGAACCAATGCCTATTTACCTTGCAAGATGTTTGGTTTCCCATTAAGACGTTTCCACAATCCTTTTCTTCATAGGTTGTGACCAATATCGATGTGGGAAAATAAGATAAGAACACCTTGAATCCAGAACCTAATTATTCTCTGAATCTAATCCATCAGTCATTAAAATAACATATTTTCTTCTGACGTAGAATCATCTTAAGCAACAATAGCATGTTGAGTTTTTGCTTCATTCTTCTTTGGACATTCATTCTTTCAATGACCTGGTTCTCTGTAGTAATTACAGATGTCTCGTAGATTTATAGTTGAATCTCAAAATTTTAGACTTATACCTTTCTTCACCTTTCCACTTTCCTTTTCCCTTCTCAAGGTGTCCTTATGCCTTATGCCTAAGCTCTCGGGTATGAAGACTAAACCTGACTTCTTCTAAATTGATAGTACCTTTTCTAACAACAAAAGAATTCAAAAATTTTCTCTTGATGGAGGCATAAAATTTTAGCTTGACAAAGGCAGAAACAATAAAAAAATTTAGGGCAGCATCTTCGTCGTATATTTTAACATCAATATTATGAAGATCCATTAAAATAGAGTTTAATTCTTCCAAATGTTCTTTTAAAGGCATACCTTCCTTCATACGAAGACCAAACAAAATTGCTTTAGTAACATCTTATTAGTCAAGGATTTCGTATATATAGGCTTTCAAACTTTGTTTATAGACCTACTACAGTATCTTCACTTACCACTTTGTAAATTAGCTCACCTACCGGACATAGCAAAATGGTTGAGTGTGCCATCTCTTCTTGTTCAGCAAAAATGGACTCGACCATTGATTTTGGCTTCTTTCGTAAAAGTAGTGTCTAGATTGACTATTACTTCAATAAAGCACACATTTTGATATGCCAAAGACTGAAGTAGTCCTTCCCAGTAAATTCATCGATCTTAATGCTATATGATGACATCTATATGCTTGATTAGTAGATTCAGACAAAACCAAAAGCTCTGGTACCTATTTGTTATGAAAATCGAGCAAGAAAACAAAAGAAAGGGAAATAAAATAATCAATCGTAAAGCACACAGATTTACGTGTTTCACCCTAATTGATTAGGACTACGTCCTTGGGCAACAACAAATCACAAATTCAATATCATAAAAGAGAAGAATTATGAGAGGAGTGCGGATAGGGTTTTTTCATCCACACTTAACCTTAAAACAGATGGAGTTTATATATTACTCTAATACAAAATACTGAAAGCACTGAAAATACCCCTAAATAATAAGTCAAAGATTCAAGGCATATCTGTCAAAATAAATCTCAACTCCTGTTAAAATTGTTTTTATCAGTATATGTAAGATAAATTAATAATATCCCATTAAACGTGTTAGAAATTTTTATAACAAAAATTTAGTGTAACATAAGAAACTATAAAAAGTGAAAGAAATTTTTGAAAGTTAATTTAATGTTCAAATTGTTGAAAAAGAATATATTTAAAACTTGATATGTGTTCCTTCTCAATTAATTTGATTTTAAAGAATCTGAGAAATTAATGAAATTTTTTATTTTCTTTTAAATTCTCTTTTTAAATATGTTGTCATGTTCTGTATTATTTTTGCCTTTGTCTTCATTTATTGGATAATTCAGATGAGATGTCAACACCTTATCATTATGAAGGAAAAAGAATAGATTGAAGCAATATCATGAATTGCATATATGCATCATGTAAGATTAGACTGTACCTTTGCCTTTAACGAAACTTCGACGTGAAGTTTTGATCTCCACACAGAACTAATATCTCTAAGTTGTTACATATGAGCCAAATCATGATTACGCCAGACTAAAATTGAGACATGATCTGATCTTGTGCTTGTTAGAATAATTATAAAACATATTTCATATGATCTCTCAAAAGTTAGGATCACATTAAATCTATTACATGATTATAAAATAAATTATAATAAAACAGGAATCTTAATTTGTATCTTATATTATAAAGACTTATGATTTTCTTGTCATTTCCCTCGAATCATTTATGAAATCAATGCTCATTTATATCACTCTAGTGGCACAAGTGTTTGGGCTTTAATAGTATCTACAAAACATATTGAGAAAACTTTACAACAATTTTAGAGAGGGTTAGACAAAGTGCATTAGCTCACTTAGAGCCTAAGACTATTTATAATAAGACACAAACCGTTTATTAATTTAATTGGAACAGAATTCTAATTCCAATTAAATATTAATTAATTATAATTAAATGCTAATTGGGACTAAATAAGATCTAATATCTGATATTGGTCTTTAATTATTAAAAATGTTATATTTAATCATAAATTTTTTAAAATTTTACAATCCATTCTGACTTGATTAAAAAAACATTTTTCTCTCTTCAATTCATTCTTTATGTGAGACCAATTAGGTTCTCAAATTTGTTGGCAATGAATATATCTTAAAACTTTAAACCATATTTAGAATTAAATAATTTAAACTCCATTGATTAATCTTTGATTCACTAGTTAAACAATTGATATCAATATATCAAAATTGGAGTCTAGCAATACATTGTAACCACCCAAATATTTAGGAATGTCAAAGTAACTTTCACTAACCTTCTCGTGAATGATTTTTCATCATAACCACCGAAATATTAAGAATGTCAAAGTAATTTTCAGTAACTTTTTCGTGCATGATTTTTTGTATAATTCAATCATTTTATTGTATAATAATCAGATGAGATATAAAGCATAAAATTAATGTCTACTCTATTTGAGCCCAATCATATATTAGTTCTTCAATATAAGTAACGGAATCAATTAATGACATCTGAAACTACTTTCACAATGTCTTTTCTATAACCTCGGACTCTCTGAGCTCTTTTATATTGGCCTATACTTGGAGATACTACTGCATATTGATATAAACATGGTTTTATATGAGTTAAAAAATGTATTTGAATCCTTTTGGTATATGCCAGTGATATATAATATTATATGCCCTTACATGAACTTAGAATTCATCGGTATGTGAAATATTAGAGATGTCTAACATATAAGCTTCTAAGTGTGTAATTTCACCTTGTTTTGTCAAAGAAGAGTCAACATTTTAGGCCCTTCTTCCTTGTATGGCCGTGCACCCCACCGTTAAAGATTAGAAGCACTTTGTTTTAATTGAAAGAAAGGAGAAGAGAGGAGGAGAAGAACACCATTCAACCATCAACAAATTTCTACCATTTTTTTTTATTCTCCAATCCAAACCAAGGTGTTAAATGCAAAAGAAAGGCATTAAATGCCATATGAAATGCCATATGGATCAAAGGCATTAAATGCCTTGGAAAATGCAAAAGAAAGCTTATGTGAATAAGAAGGGAAGTAACCATATGAAAAGTTTAATGACCGAATCCTATAGCTTAAAGATAGTGATATTGTGTTTTATACACTTATATGGTGGGGTATAAATATGAGATACATATTTGAGTAGTAAATACATTGTATATTTGTATGTATAAAGGCTCGGGAGCTGTAGATGAAGGAGCTCGTACAGAGGATCATTGAAGTCGAGGGAGTGTCCACCTTATTTTGAGGTGAGTTGGGGAAACCATATCTCTCAAATGGGATTAGGACATCCCAAGACATACATGATGAGTTGTAAGTGAATTTTAAACCTAGGTAATGCATAGTGGAATTGAATCTCAAATAGATGTTAGTATACTTATGTATTTAATAAACGACATTTTTTTAAAAAACTCTTTGCACTTAGAGTACTGCTGATGTTTTTATTACATATTTTGAGAAATGATATTATTTTCAAAAAACCTCCACTTGAAGTGCAAAGGACAACATTTTATTTTCTAAAATTACATTTTTTAACAACTTTGCAATTGGAGTGCAAAATATGACTTTTATTACATGAAATAATGTTTTGGAACTTACATATGCATAACAGAGTCATGTGTATGTGTTCTCTTTTGGCTTAGAGCCATGGCAAGGTTCCATTTTATCGGTCGGACCGATAAATAAAGTCATAGTGCCTTACTTGATTTCAGTACTTAATATTTGTATATGATTTTTGTGATTAGTGAGGTAACGATTGGCTATTCGTGTGCTAGGCACAATAGATGCGTGGAAACCCGTCCTTAGGTTATTTAGACCGTATTGAGGTGTATTAGGTTTTGTTTGCGATATATATATTTCTTGCTCAATGAGTACATAATGTACTAAACCCCTCCACTTTCCATCTATACAAGTTAATTTGGTGAGCTTGAAGCTCTGACTAGATCATGCGGTCTTTTGACATTTTCAGGGCAGTACCGTATATGGATAGTCTTTGTTTAGTAATTTTGTTGTATAATACCTCATGAAATGTTTTTATTAAGTGGGGTATGTTGATATGCTTTATGATTTTGTAAATTAACTATTGATCGTCTTGTGGTTTGTAAATGGCCTTATGTATGAATCTTTTGTACTATTGTTAAGAGTACTCTTGAGTGGACTTAAAAGTCCAGAAGTTGGGTAGAGTTTTAAATATGAATATAGAAGTGCATCTAAAAATGATTCACAAGTATTTTAATTGAGTTTTGGGATTTTCAAAATACAACCATTGTGTTGTCCAAATGTTTTTAAAGGATATTCAGCTAGACTTACATAGTTGGGTTACAGGTATCGTGAGTATCCTTACCCCGGATATGCGGTAGTTTTCATGTGCTCGATGTGGTTTCGAGTAGTGACAATTAAATTGGTATCAGAGCATGGTTTTTAAGTTTTTAAAAGTGTTGTTACCGTTTTCAAAAGGTGCATGAGCCTTAGGAGTCAAGTTTGGGTATATAGAATCTTTGGTCGAGAAGTTAAGTCTCGGATCATTAAGTTGAAGTGCTTAACGGTCAGATGATTTTGACCTCGATCGGAGTATTTATCGACATTCCTTGGGGTGTTTAAGGCATCAGATAAGATAGGCTTAGTTCAATTTATTTTATTAAACAATGTCATTTTCTTCGATTTTATAGTGATAGCATTGTTGGAAGAGGAAGGGGAAGTCATCACAAGGTTGGAGCTTTGTGACCCGAATTAGAGGAACATAGCGCTGAACCAGTCACAGAACCAATGGTTGCTAGCTCTTCGGCTCATAGGCAGCCTCATACTGTAGCACCGCCGGCGATAGCGTAGTTGGGCTTTCCACCGGTGCCAAAGGAGGCTCTACAGCAGGTGATGACATAGTGGGCATAGTATACTACTTAGCAGCAACCTAGGGCTAGAGTGCTACAGTTGCCACCACAAGTTCCACCATTGCAATAACCAATAGTGGTGCCTAGTTCGCCGATGCTTAAAATCTCGAGGTATATTAAGAAGGTAAAGAACCTAGAGTATGGTGCCTTTGATGGAAACGAGGATGTTATCGAAGCCAAAACTTGGATTAGATAGACCACAGAGATATTCCACGATATGGGGCTGTCTTACAAGATAAAGCTGAAGGTTGTTGTCCGATTGTTGAAGGGCACTGCTAGAATCTGGTAGGAAAATGTTTGGGGATGCTATCGCAATCAGATTACCTAAGTGGATTTTATCAATGCATTCGATAAATAATATTATACTAGATTTGATAGAGATCAGAAGATGGTTGCCTTTTTTGCACTGACATAGGGGAATAGGTCGGTGCATAAGTTTGAGACAGAGTTGAGAGAGCTTTCCACCTATGTCCCAGAATACGTGGTAGATGAAGAAAATCTGTGTGTTTGGTTTGAGATTGGATTGCATTTAAAGAACCAGGAGAGGATGACAGTTATCCCCACTACCACGTTCAAGGAGATGGTACAGTTGGCCAAGAGAGCTAAGATGTTAGTGAAAGAGCGCGGAAGACAGTAGGAGGAAAAGAACTGAAAAAGGAAGGAAGGAGGTTCCTCCAACCGACAACCCAAAAGGAGACTTGGTAGTTCAACTCCGAGTAGTACCAAAGGCGCTACATCATCAATTGTCAGTTTATGGTCACCACGATCAGGAGGCGAGAGCACTACTATTGGTTTTACAACCACGCCTCTTACCATTGAGCCAAGTGGCTCAATGATAAGAGGTGTGGTTGTAAAATCAACAATTAAAACAACCACGCCTCTCACCATTGAACCACTTGACTTGGCTCAATGGTGAGAGGCGTGGTTGTAAAACCAACAAAACCCTGAGGTTGAGGGTTCGATTCCTAGAAAATACTCA
>JANVCL010000007.1:9896495-9909983 GCA_026546855.1 Erythroxylum incrassatum
TAAGGTCTTATTCTTACAACAATCTAACTTAAAATACAACATGTGCATAACCAAACAAATGCCTTTACTTTCTTTCATCCGATCTCGTTCTCATCACCTGGAGATGGGAATGAAAGGGGGTGAGCTTTAAGCTCGTGAGTAACATGCTTATAACGAAGAATAAGCAAAATTGTTGAAATGTTCATTTGTCATATAAAAATCATAATGAATTCATAAAATGCTCCGTTCTCAAATTCTCAGTCAAATTTGCAACTCGAACTCACAACTCATAGCTAAAATATCATCACATCAACACAACATATCCATTTAACCATCAATACAGAACACTCAATTTATGCAACATACTTGACAATTCAAAGATGTAATGCACAAACAAATGGCTCGAGAGTTTCGTGGAACAAATTGGATAAACCGAAGTTTAAACCGTGAATAAAATGAGTCCAATTTCTCAGGATCTCGTGGCCTCAAGCGGGCAGCTGGAATAAGGCTATATGTCAACGTGCACATGACTAACAAAATGTTACTCTCTTGCTCAACCACAAACAAATTTATGCTAAATTTAGTCAATCACAAATTTCATATTTTCATGCTTTTTCTTCTTTCCGTTTAATCAAAATGCCATGACATGTTTTTTTTTTGAGAAATTAAAAATTTCATTAATAAAGAATGTAAGGGAACATTGAAGAGTTGGGCTATAAGTCAGCATCAGAGCATGACTTAAAAGACAAGGAGACCAGTAAATAAAGCAACGTCTTTTGGGCAATACAAGTGAAAGACAAAACAAAAGGAAAACGATCCTAATCTACGTCGTTGAGGGTATCTTCAAATTCAAGGGAAAAAAGCAACTCCACCTTTCGCACGACTCCAACAGAAATGCCCTAATTCGACATCTTTTCAGCAGACACAGGGATGATAGCTATGGAAGAGCTGCACGAAGAGAATGATTTCCAGGTAGACATATATTACACCAATTGCTTGTAGCGTTGAGAAGTAAATATGAGTTTCTCCTCCATGTGGTAGTACCCGAAGCGATGCCATGCAAGCTGACAGGAACTAGTTGTAAGGGGTGGTGAAATTTCTGAGCAATAGGCGTTGACTAGCACAGGACATAGTGGAGACGAGGATGAGCTGAATCGATCCATTGGGTAAGTTGGGTAAGTTTGACATAACTTGATCATTATTCATAAATCGCAATGCATTTTCAATAATCGCAATAATTTATTATTGAGCAAGTTAAAATATAATACACATGCATTTTTCCACATTCACAACAATTCAAATTCAATCAATTAAGCATATACACATATAAGCAAATTCTTTAAATCATTTAAAAGCAATATATGAAGTAATTGAAATCATTTAGTTCTCTTGATTTGGAAAAACTTTAATGGCTCATTATTCAATTATAAATATGAAACCCACCTGAATTCCTTGCTTGGATACATGCTTAAAAGATGCCTCTCCTCTTGATCCTCTTGCCTTCCTTAATTCCCTTTATCAAATACAAAATTTCCTTTCAATAGGAATACAATTTGAGGAGCCATATATTGCATATTTACTAAGATAAATTTTAAAAACTCAAACTCTTCCAAAAGTCCAAACATTCGGGTCAATTTTACATGATCACTCTGATCAAGTAAATGACAAAATTTGATAATATTATCTTCTAGAAAATATTCCTCATTGTCTTAAGTTTCTAATGACTCCAAAATCATTCAGTTGGATTTAGTACTCTAAAAGTTATACTCCAACATATTGGGACTATCCTTATGTTGAAATGATATTCTATACTCAAATTCCACCAAAACATTGAGATCTTTAAAAACTGAATTAAAACTTTATTTCTTCATAAAACTTGTAGCCCTATGTCTTTATTTACAACGAATCAAAAATCACCTCATTTGGACATCTACAGCAAAATTTATGCCCAAAATACCGAAGTATGTCTGTGCAAAAAAATTGGGTTTTGCCGCGGTGAACTTCTCTAGAAACCCACACCGAAGATATTTTTCGACATTCTCCATCTATATACTTCCCATCTTTCAAATATAATTCATCTTAACACTATAACACCTCTTCTACTTCATTTCTAAACTCATTCCAACCTAAAATCATTCATAAACACAACATAATCATTAATCCTAGAATATTAAAACATTTTTCATACACCATTCATCAACAACTCACTTCACACATTCCACTTCATTTTCACTTCTCACTATCATTAAACATGGTTAATCTAACCAATCAAGAAAGAAAGAATGGTGGTACTTACTTGTTGATGCTTCAAAATCTTCAAAAATCTCCAAACCCTAGTTTTCCTCTTTTTCTCTTCTTCTTCCTTTGTCTCCAACGACACTCTCCCTCTTTCTCCTCTCACTTACAATTTTCCTTCTTCTAATTTCTACTTTTAATAACCATACAATGTCCCTTCTGCCCTCCATATAAGCCTTATATCTTTTAACCTTAAGTGACTTGCCTAAAATGCCCTTATGCATTCTTACCACTTTTAATACAACCAAACCATATAATAAAATCCTACTAACATTTACATAACAAGTAGCTCCAAAACTTTATCCATCAAACCTCATAATTAATTTAAATCATGTTTAATTTAACAAGAAAAAAATTTCGGGGGCCAACAATTTGGTTGGGTTTAATGCATGTAATGTGGTTAACACAAAAAAGGCAAATAAAGCTCAGGGGGCCTTAACAAAGGAAAAATTCATATTAATAGATAAGCCTTAACAAAGGCTATGAATGCTAACAATTACCCTTCCCCTATTATCTAGCCTACATATTGATTTTAGATTTTTAATAAAAAGAAAATAAAAGCTAAACAATTAAAGAAATAAGAAACGATAATGAATGCAAAGATGAAAGGGTGTTTATTCTTCAATTGTTATTTTATCATAAACCTTTAATATGCCATAACTTTTGGGATATTTTTGGATAACATGAAAAAAGATTAGAGGTTGTTATAAGGATGATTGATGTATTAAATTGATACATGCTTGAGGACAAGCATGAGTTTGATATAAGGGAATTTGATAAGATATTATTTGGTTATGTTAATTGAAATTATTTTTTTGTTTTGGCTATATTTTGGTGCTTAAATATGAAAATTAATGTTGTGATTGTTTTAGGAGACGACAACTGGAGATTGCATCAAATTAAAACATTATTGGTCAAAACCACAAATTTTGGAAAAAGTAGACAGATTACTGCGGCGAGATCACACCTAATGCCAAATTCACTTCAAGGGTTGGAATTCAATTAGAAAACTTGTTTCCATCCCTATTTTGTATTGATCTCGATTTGTTTTAGGTGGGAGTCTTTGCGAGATAGAAGTAGATTAGGTTTTCAGTAGGATAACAAGAGAATAACACATCTACTTCCTTCTTTAATATTGCCTTTTCGTTTCTTTGTTGTTTATTCTCAATCTTTCATCTTTTCTTCTATTTTTGGTGTTAGAAATAAGACCACATATTGCTAAACCCAAATATTTTAATTCAAGGGGATCCAAAACTCTAGTTTTAACCTTGTGAGGTTTTGTTCTAAACTTATATTCATCTTTTAGTCCAAATATTTCTTGTTATGTGTTCTTATACTTCATGAATAATTAATATTGATTAATCTAACAAATTAATTTGATATTAATTATTCTATAACTATTCATGAATTTAGTAATCTGTAATTGTCATGAAGGATTGATACAAGTAGCAAATAAGTTATTTATGAACTTATATATTTAACTTATGATAAATAAGAAAACTAAGTTGAATAGTTGTAGTTGTCTTAATTATTTAATATAGATCTAGTCTTTTTCACTAAGCTAATTACTATCATCATTTAATTGATATAGAATACTATCATAACCAATTAATTGATGGTAAGTTTTGATTTGAATGCTAAGTTTGAATAAATCAATTTAAGAAAATTTGAGTTTGACTATTCTAATATATTAGAGTAACTGTTTAAATTGTGAAAATTATTCTTTTTAAACAAATAATCAATGTTATAATTAGATGAGATATTTCTCTTGAATTAGTATTAAGTACTCTTAAAATTTATCATTTTTATATTCAGTTGATTTATTTTGATTTCTTGTTAATTTTATTAAATTAGTTAATTAATCATAAACTACCACTCTATTTGACTGAAAAGTAAGTATTAAATAAATAATAATATGAAAAAGTTTATTTATTAAAATATATTTAATTTAAAAATTAATGTGGATATATAAATTAATATGTAATTTGTAAATTTTTTTTGCATTTTATGGATGTTTTAAACGTAAAATATATTCATCAAGTATTATCAAAATTTACATGTTTTAATTTTTCAGAATAATTTCTATTTTATATTTTAAGAAAAATAATTACAAGAACTAAAATAAATAGAATAATTAAGTTATACTAGTTATAAAAATTAACAATCTGATATTGTTTATTTAATTAATAATAAAATGAGGTTCTTACAAAAATAAAGATAAAAAATCAAAATCACATTTTCTTCTTAATTAAAAAATAAGTAGAAACTGAATAATTATTTTGCTTAATATAAATATAATATTAAAATATTAAAAATACAGGTAAAACTCGGCTTTACGGGAAGTGGACTAGAAGTCCAGAAACGCGGATATACAGCACCGGCACGCTATTTGGCTGCTGAGCTGTTTCTTCACACTTCGAAAGATAATCCCATATTTTTCCTTCAAAAGTCAAAACTACCCTTGCTCCCATTTCGGCTCCAACTTTACTCCATGCATCCAGACAAAACCTCCAGACTTAGGCGTAGACAACACATATGTCTTTTGACCTTGTCCGAACTCACACTTTCCATGCCAAGTCCAATACAATACCATTATACAATAGATACATACACAACACAAAAATAGGAAGCAGTCAGGCCTCTGAGCCGGCGCTCCAGGGATGCCCTGTCCATTTGGTTCTGTTTTTTAACGCGTTCTGTTTTCTTGCCCAAAACCAAGAATCTTCCCTTCCCTATCCGACTCTCTTTCTCTAAAATGGTATATTAATAAAAGCTCATTACATGACATGAACAACGGGTTTCGTATAAAATAACTTGAATAAGCTGTCGTAGTGCGGACAAAGCGCGTTGTTTTCAATATGTATTAAGACTTAGTGCTCGGTAATTGCTGTTCACGACCCAGTCTTCCAAACCTTCTCCTTTATCTTTCAATCCTACTTCCCCATGGGTTGCTTTTTCGTTTCATGGGATATTTCATTTGGCGATGACTTCGAAGCGTTCGTTTTGAACATTGTTTCTACATTCTCCACTTGTACTCTGTTCTAAGCGATAATCAGGACAATACGATCTGTTGCATTGTTTCCTTATAGTTGCTGGCTTTTAAACTCTAGAGAGTGAGTCCGCCCTTTTTCTTCTTCGGGTTTGATCCATAGCATCTGGATTTTTGTTACACGGTTTGGACCCTTTCCTGCTATGAACGGTGACATGGTATATTACTGAAAATGTTTTTGCTCTTTTGCTCTTTCTTCTCTTGCCCTTTTCTTTGCTTTGATACTTTTTGGGCGATGAGATTCTGAATCTCGAGTTTTTCTTTTGACGGAAAAAAAACGACCAGAATAGTTTTCTTGATGAGATATTTGTGATTTCTGCTTCAATGTGTTTTTTTCAAATGTTCATTGCACGTCGTTACTATGTGTTCTTCCTTCTGAATTGTTAATACTTATTTGGTTTTAGCTAATTGTAACATTTTCTTTTCTTTCTTTCTAAATTGTGATGAATGGTGTTTGATCGCTGAGAAAATTTCGAAGGGTGGCTTGGTTCTTGCGTTTATGTTTTTTGGTATGGTCAAAAGGGCTTAACCAGTTAAGTCCAATCCTAGTATGCTGTCTTTTTGATGCATAGTTTTTGGCGATTGCTGATTGTCTCCCCATTATAACATATTTTTATTTGCTACTAACCAATAAGCAAAGGCAAAGAAGTATAGAGATTCAGTTAATCTATAATTCGTTTGTTCTAATAGTCCTTGGTTGTGAACTTTCTGTAGCTTGAAAGTTTTCGTTTTTAACTTTGATAATCCAGGATCTGATAATTTTCTTTCAATTTGAAATGATTTAGTTCAATTTATTTGTTGCTTTCAGGATCTGAAGTAAATCAGCGTTATTGTTGTTAAACTATGGCATCAAATTCGTTCAAACTTAGCCGATCTAATCTATCAATAAGTTCTGATGCCACTGATTCTCAAAAGCCACCATTGCCTCCTACTGTGACATTTGGCCGGAGAACTTCCTCAGGCCGTTACGTCAGCTATTCTAGGGATGATCTTGATAGTGAACTAAGTAGTCACGATTTCATGAATTATACAGTGCATATACCACCAACCCCGGACAATCAACCTATGGATCCATCCATCTCACAGAAGGTTGAGGAACAATATGTGTCAAATTCACTCTTCACAGGTGGTTTTAATAGTGTTACTCGTGCTCATCTCATGGACAAAGTGATTGACTCTGAAACTAGCCATCCCCAAATGGCTGGTGCTAGGGGATCCTCTTGTGCCATTCCAGGATGTGATGCAAAAGTAATGAGTGACGAGCGGGGAATAGATATCCTTCCTTGTGAATGTGATTTTAAAATTTGTCGGGACTGCTATATCGATGCTGTGAAAACTGGAGGTGGAGTTTGCCCAGGTTGTAAAGAGCCATATAAGAACACAGAATTGGATGAAGTGGCTGTAGACAATGGGAGGCCCCTTCCCCTTCCTCCTCCAGGTACTGTTTCCAAAATGGAGAGGAGATTGTCACTGATGAAATCAACGAAGTCAGTACTGATGAGGAGCCAGACTGGAGATTTTGATCATAATCGGTGGCTGTTTGAAACAAGGGGGACATATGGGTATGGAAATGCTATATGGCCAAATGATGGCGGCTTTGGTGGGAATGATGATGATACTGTTGAACCCAAGGATTTGATGAACAAACCATGGAGGCCTCTTACTCGGAAACTGAAGATACCAGCTGCTGTAATCAGCCCATACCGGTATAGTGTTTTTTATTTTATTTGTTCTCCTTCACAACGTACAGTTGAATGTCATGGGCCGTCACTCGTTTCTGAAGTTTTGTTTTTAAATGTTAAGTCAAACATTCCATACTAACGCACAGCAATATCTATTGATAAAAAAGTTCTGTTGTCGGGAGAGATACTATACATTTTTCCATGTCAGGAACTTTAACAAGGGAGATCAATTGATTTTATCTGCACAGAACTTTCTAAAGAACCTTCCAGCTGGTTTGCTGGAGAAATTACTGACCTGTAGATTTTTAACTGGTATTCTAAGTTTATAATTTTGGTTGTAATTTTATATATGAAAAAATTAGTATTCAATAAAACGTGAAGATAGATTGTAGGAAATGCTATTCTTTGCTTGGACCACCTATCAATACTAATGACTCTCCTTATGATTTCTGTGCATATATTCAAATAGGCTTCTGGTTTTTATTCGGATTGTTGCTCTTGCATTATTTTTGCAATGGAGGGTCAGCAATCCCAACCGCGATGCAATTTGGCTTTGGGCAATGTCAATTGTTTGTGAGATCTGGTTTGCTTTTTCATGGCTTCTTGACCAACTACCAAAGCTGTGCCCAGTTAATCGTGCTACCGATCTTAATGTCTTGAAGGAGAAATTTGAAACACCTAGTCCCAGCAATCCCACGGGAAAATCTGATCTCCCTGGTATGGATGTCTTTGTCTCTACTGCAGATCCGGAGAAAGAACCGCCTCTTGTGACTGCAAATACTATCCTGTCAATTCTAGCTTGTGATTACCCTGTTGAAAAACTTGCTTGTTATGTTTCTGATGATGGAGGTGCACTTCTAACATTTGAGGCTATGGCAGAAGCAGCAAGTTTTGCTAACATATGGGTTCCTTTTTGCCGTAAACATGCTATTGAGCCAAGGAATCCTGAATCTTACTTCAATTTGAAGAGGGACCCTTACAAGAACAAAGTTCGACCAGATTTTGTCAAGGATCGTAGAAGAGTGAAGCGTGAATATGATGAATTCAAGGTCCGAATTAATGGCTTGCCAGACTCGATTCGTCGCCGCTCTGATGCATACCATGCTCGAGAGGAAATCAAGGCTATGAAGCTTCAGAGAGAAAACAGGGAATATGAAACCGTGGAGGCTGTAAAGATTCCGAAAGCTACGTGGATGGCTGATGGTACACATTGGCCAGGGACATGGATGAATCCTTCATCTGAACATTCTAGGGGTGACCATGCTGGCATAATACAGGTACAAGGTTAATTGCAAATTTTTCAAGTTTTCAAATCAACTGACTGGTCATCCAAACTGTAAACCTTATTTATTGCAGGAGGAAATCGTTATATTTTTCTTCTTATACAATGTAATACCAAAGCATCAATCATGCATGGAAATCCACAAACAAAAATGCCACTGTATAAGATTTTATTTCACTTGATGTAGGTAATGTTGAAACCTCCTAGTGATGAACCACTACTAGGAACTGCTGATGAGTCAAAATTCATGGACCTGAATGATGTAGATATACGACTCCCATTACTTGTCTATGTTTCTCGTGAGAAACGTTCGGGCTATGATCACAACAAGAAGGCAGGGGCCATGAATGCGCTTGTTCGAGCATCAGCCATAATGTCTAATGGCCCTTTCATCCTCAATCTGGACTGTGATCACTACATTTACAACTCTCAGGCACTCAGGGAAGGCATGTGCTTCATGATGGATCGAGGAGGGGACCGGCTCTGTTATGTCCAGTTTCCACAGAGATTTGAGGGTATTGACCCTTCCGATAGATATGCTAACCACAACACTGTTTTCTTTGATGTGAACATGCGTGCCCTTGATGGTCTTATGGGGCCAGTCTATGTCGGAACTGGATGCCTATTTAGAAGGATTGCAATATATGGCTTCGACCCACCACGGTCAAAAGAGCATCACCCAGGATGTTGTAGTTGCTGCTTTTCTCGTCGCAAGAAACATTCTTCAATTGCAAATACTCCAGAAGAGAACAGGGCACTAAGAATGGGAGATTCTGATGATGAGGAAATGAATCTTTCCCTGTTTCCCAAAAAGTTTGGCAACTCAGCATTCCTCATCGATTCAATTCCCATAGCAGAATTTCAAGGTCGTCCTCTTGCAGATCACCCTGCTGTTAAGAATGGACGTCCACCTGGTGCTCTTGCCATTCCCCGTGAGCCTCTTGATGCGTCAACTGTTGCAGAGGCAATCAGTGTAATCTCTTGCTGGTATGAAGACAAGACTGAATGGGGACAGCGCATAGGGTGGATTTATGGGTCTGTTACTGAAGATGTTGTCACTGGGTATAGAATGCATAACAGGGGATGGAAATCAGTATATTGTGTGACCAAGCGTGATGCATTTCGTGGCACTGCTCCAATCAATCTTACTGATAGGCTCCATCAAGTCCTTAGGTGGGCTACTGGATCTGTTGAAATTTTCTTCTCCCGCAACAATGCCTTGTTAGCCAGCCCTAAGATGAAAATTCTGCAAAGAGTAGCGTATCTCAATGTGGGTATCTATCCTTTTACCTCTGTCTTCCTGATTGTCTACTGCTTCCTTCCTGCTCTTTCCCTCTTCTCGGGCCAGTTCATTGTTCAGACTCTCAGTGTGACTTTCCTCACTTACTTACTGACAATCACTGTGACTCTATGTCTACTTGCTGTGCTTGAGGTCAAATGGTCTGGCATTGAGCTAGAAGAGTGGTGGAGGAATGAGCAATTTTGGCTGATTGGAGGAACCAGTGCCCACCTTGCCGCAGTTCTTCAAGGGTTATTGAAAGTTGTTGCTGGAATTGAAATTTCATTCACTTTAACTTCAAAATCAGGTGGTGATGATGTGGATGATGAGTTTGCTGATCTGTACATGGTAAAATGGACATCCTTGATGATACCACCAATCACCATCATGATGGTCAACTTAATTGCGATAGCTGTTGGATTTAGCCGAACAATCTACAGCGTTATACCACAGTGGAGCCGTTTAATAGGTGGGGTTTTCTTCAGCTTCTGGGTCTTGGCTCATCTCTACCCCTTTGCCAAAGGCTTGATGGGAAGAAGGGGTAGGACTCCTACCATCGTGTTTGTGTGGTCTGGCCTTATTGCCATCACCATATCCCTTCTCTGGGTGGCAATCAAACCACCATCAGGTACCAACCAAATTGGAGGTTCTTTTCAGTTTCCTTGATTGGTCATTCTTTTCCATGAGCTGATCATGTTCAGTGACTTTATCGTCTTCGCCCCGAAAACTTTTATCATCCTAGCCAACTAGCCATGCCTCTTTTCTTGCATCCATTTTGTCAAGTGAGGCCTTTCACTGCCGTTACTGTAAAGATGGATGCAACTTAGAAGATGAGAGACCAATACTTGGTTTCTCTGTGATAATTTGTTCCCTTAAATAGTGCTATCTTTTGTCCATTTGCGTCATCGCTAGGTCTGATGCTTCTTTTATTCTTTTGTACCTTACACAAAGACGAGCGCCTACAGGGATAGTTCTCTTGTTTCCCCTCCATTCATGTGCTTGATTAGAGGACATCATGCTGTATTCTGTACAAAAAAGGAAACCCCTTGACTTGGTCTATTCTTTAAACAATGAATGAAAAGTTTCGTGTTATCTCTCGTTCGGACATCCAGAATTCACAATCTTCTTGTATGGTGTTGGCATGCGATTTAAACTTGTTTATAGTGACGCTATCTTAGAAAGTAGCAGCGATTCCCATGTTTAAATTTCTTAATTTAAGTGGCCGTTTAGTTCTACATCAATTTTAAATCGTGGTTTTTAATTTTTAATTTTATTTTATTAGAAATAAAAACCTATTTAATTAAAATTTATAACAAAAAACTGAGATAAAACTTGTTTTGTTATTTGGTTTCATCATCTTTTTTTATCACATGTAATTTTTATTCTTATTCTATGTTAATATCAATTTTTAATTTATTTTATTTCTTAACATATAAAATTTCATTCTTAAATTAATCAATTATTATTGTTATTTTTTGACATTTTTATTATTGTTATTGTTATTGTTATTAAAAATAAAAATATCTGAATATTTATTATGATTAAAAAATGTATGCAATTAACGACAAAAAAATTGACTGATAATTAATAATCTAGCATTGTATATTAACTAATAATTAAAATATTGTTGAATAAGCTGTAGAATGACTTCTGATATTTGGAAATGAAACTAAGATAGAAAAAGAAAACGAATCTAAAATTTACAAGAGGATTATTCTCTACAGGAGAGTACAATGAGTTAATGGGGATAATTGATGATTAAACTACTCAAAACACTAAGTTAACTCTATTGATGTCATTTTTGAACACCAGATTGCCTTACCTGTTAAAAGTGAGCCCTAGCTTAATAATCAAGACATGATTGAAACTATTCTTGGAGAGGAGAAGGGAATTGCTGATGCTAAGCCTTCCAATAACGAGCATGAAGAGGAGGCACCTTACCAAAGTCTATCTGATGTGAGGCAATAGTTAAATGATCAATCCACTCCAGCTTCTAACAGAAGATCAGGGAGGAAAAGGAGGAAGCCCAAAGGAAGTTAATAGTCTCATCATTCATATATTTATGATTTTT
Source organism: Erythroxylum incrassatum (assembly GCA_026546855.1). Classification (NCBI taxonomy): domain Eukaryota; kingdom Viridiplantae; phylum Streptophyta; class Magnoliopsida; order Malpighiales; family Erythroxylaceae; genus Erythroxylum; species Erythroxylum incrassatum. The sequence continues at coordinate 9,908,133 of JANVCL010000007.1, forward strand.
TGGAATACTAAAGGCTTTAATGAACCTTACAAGGGACAACTTGCCAAGAATCATTTGGTACAGAGGAATCTAATTTTAATTGAATTACTTAAATAAGAAATAAAGTTCAAAAGCTCCATAATGTTATGAAAATCTTGGGAAAAGACTGGAAATATGGTTTCAATTATGATCATCACTATAATGGTAGAATCTTATTTGCTGACAATGTTTAAAAAGTACAGGTTACTGCGCTAAGCTCATCAAATCAACTCATCCATCTTAATTGCAAGCTTATTGACTTGAGGACTGAGTTTAAAATTACAATTATTTATGCTGCTAGCTGCAAATTTTAGAAAGCAAAGCTCTAGGAGGATTTATATTCTATCCAAACCTCTATGAATAAGCCATAATTGATTCCAGAAGATCTTAATTGTGTTTTTCATCCCTCAAAGGCTTAGGGATACAAAGATCAATGTTTCCAATCTTGGTAAAGAATTAGAGAGTGCTATTATTAAGCTAGAAGTGACTGATCTTAGATTAGAAGGGAGCTTCTTCACTTGAAGCAATAAGTAACCGAAAAATTGTCTTATTAGGAAGAAGCTGGACAATATTCTTGTTAATCAACTTTGGTTGAGTCAATTCCTTAAGTCATATGCCCACTTTGGAACTCCTTTATGTTTTGATCATTCCAGAATGGAAGTTCTAAATTTCATCTCTTAAACTCCCTTCAAAGCCCCATTTAGAATCTTCAACTTTCTTATCGACAAAGATGGGTTTATGGAACTAGTGCATAAAGTTTGGAGTATCATAATCCTAGGTTGCAAAGCTTATCAACTTATGAGAAAACTTCAGATTCTTAGAAATATACTTAATTTCATGTTGTAACATTGTGTATAAGGTGATCTCAAAGCTTCTTGCTAACAAACTCAAAAAGACCTTGAATAAGATTATTCATGATGTTTAAAGAGCCTTTATACCTGGCATATCAATTTCAGATAACATTCTCTTAATGTCACAACTAATGGGGGATTACAATTCTAGTAGATCCATTAAAAGTTATGCAATTAAAATAGACTTCTCCAAAGCTTTTGATAGGCTTAATAGAATTTCATCCTAATATGTATAGAGTGGCTTGGTTTCCCAACCTTTCTATAAATTAGGTTCACTTTTTCATTTTTACCCTATCTTCCAGTATTCTCATCAATGGGGCATCCTACTAAGCAATTTAGAGGCTCTAATGGTATAAGACAAGAATAGATCCTATCTCTTTTGACCTTTTTGTCACTTCCATGGAAATTTTGAATAGGATCATATGCTTCAAAACTTCCAGAAGTTATGAGTTCAAGTTTCATTATAGATGCAAGGAATTGTCTCTTACTCATTTGAGTTTTACAAATGATCTATTACTATCACATGGAGCATATCAGGATTCTATTTCAACCATCATCAATCTCTTATGATTTTTTTACAATATTTCTAGTTTAAGCATCAAATTGTGCAAGAGTAAAATTTATTTCTCCTTAGAAATCTCTAACATTGAAAGCCTACAACAGATGTTTGCTCTGAATGTGCATAACATGCCTTTTAAATTTCTGGGGGTTCCCATATCTATTAAAAATTTAAAATATAAGGACTGTTTGAGAATAGAAAATGATTAACTCTTGGAATAATAGAGCACTTTCACAAGTTGGGAGAGTACAATTAATTATTTCTATTCTGAACAATCTTTACACACATTGGAGCTCTTATATAATCTTACCATAAATAATCATCAAGGAGATTAAAAAATGTATCAGAATCTTCCTTTGGTTAGGCAAGACAGACAATTCCCAAGGATTTAAAATCAAATGGGATCAACTTTATTGTAGCGGC
>JANVCL010000007.1:9914459-9933001 GCA_026546855.1 Erythroxylum incrassatum
AATTAATATATTTTAAGTTTTATTTAATTGATAATTATTATTAGTAATAAAATATTTATTATTATTTTAAAAACTTTAAAAAAAAGGGGAAGAAGAGGTAGGAGGGAGGGAGGAAAATTTTGGAAATTTTTTTAAAAAATTTCCCGAATTTTTTAAAAATTTCGATACTGGTCGGTATTTGACTAATATTTTGAATACCGGCCGGTACCGACCGATATTTTTTACCGGTATCATTTATACCCGTACTGGTATCGGTACCGATTTTCGGTCGGAACAGTACATACCGGCCAGTACGAAACGGTACTCAGAGCAATGCATTACCATAACTATATTTGTCAAACAAACTAATTTACTGATTTATTACGTTTATATATCATCACATATATTAAAGATATAATATTAATAAATATTTTATTTTATTTAAAAATTAATTTTACTTATTAATCATATTTATTAGTTTAATATGATAATAAATTAAGTCTCAATTTCGGGTTCAAGAGTCAGTAACTTCCTGTCACCTATCTGTGTGCGCCCATTTCCACAACCAATCCTTCTATTGGGGACTTCAGTTCTCTCACAGATAAATTTCTCAATCGAATAAGTAGTTGGAGCCATCGAGACCTATCCACTGCTGGCCGAGTTCAACTAATTACCTCTGTTCTCTCTTCCATGGCAATTCATTGGGGTCACATCTAGTCATTCCCAGCTATATCCACAAATGAGTTGACAGGATCTTCAAGAATTTCTTATGGTTTGGATGCAATATGCACACTAAGGTTGGCAAGATTAAATGGACAGATGTATGTCTTTCTCGTAGGCAAGAAGGTCTCATATCCCATACCCGATATTAGGATCAGCATACCGAGTGTTACCATATACTTAAATACCTAATACTTCAACTATAATATTCTCTATTTAAAATCTCAGTGTTCTAACAATTACTATTCACTTTATAAAAATTTAGACAGACTTTCCTCTATATTTACCTAAAAGCTCCTGCAAGAAACTTTAATATACTTCTCATGCATGTTACTTAACTATCTATCTCCATGTTAAACTTCGTGAAAAAAATTATCATCCTCCAATATATTTCAACATATCTAAATGAAATTTCATACATAACTTTCATTTATTAATATATAATTCACAATAAAATCATGTAAGATCATTTACTTCTTTACGTGTACATGTCATATCCAAAAATAAAATAAAAATTTGTAATACATCCACCTCCAAATTTTTCGAGATCCTCTATGTGATTCTCATCTTATAGTAGATCCACTACAGTTTTCTTCTAATTCTCTTTAAAATCTACGCGTAGAAAGAAAATCCACACCACAAAGCTATAGGCTTGGTGGTGTTCAAGCAATTTCATTTCTCATTTAATTCAATTCATTCAACCATAACATGCATAATATATAATATTTTTCACATATAATATCTTCATTTATTTTTAAACATAAATAGGCACTTAAAATCAAGTTATGAAATACAAGCATGTATTTATTATAATAGTTTATATCAAATTATACAATGATCAATAAATTGTACATTCAATTACTAATTTCATTTGAAGTTCTTTAATCGTTAATCATGCATTTATCTATTTTTTGTAATTGCCCCAAAGTAAAATCCATCGGAATTGCATCATCGAGTCGAATAGGCGAGGTTTAAAAAAAATACAAGATCGAGTTCTCAAAATCGTAGGATCCAATTTTTTATATGCATTCATATTGGGACTAGGCTCTCGGAGCCATGCAGTTGATAACACGAATCAAATGTCTTACATCAAAACCGAGCTCTCGGAGCCAACAGTTCGGTAACATATATCATGACGCAGTAATGCTAACTCCCTAATTGGCATGCCAACCTTACCACATTCCTCCAATTCCTATCTATTTTACTAGGGGCAATCTAAAGAAATTCCATTGAAATTTCATAGTAAAAGCTTATAATAACCAATTTAAGCTATTCCATATTCGGCCAAAGTAAATGCCATTTTTTTGTTTCGTCATTTGTTTTAATTTAATTCATAAAACATTCAAGACATATTCATCTCACTAATTAGTCAAAAAATAACATGCATATCAAGTTTCTCAATTTAAACATAATGTATGCCTTTTGGGGAACATACAAATTATTGGTCCAAAATCTAAATTAATCACATATACCACTTCAGTTAACAACCAATTAAATATTTTTAACAACAATTTCATAAATTCTCAATTTTACTCAAGAACTCTAAATTTTAGGAAAAAGTAGAATTGCAAGAATACATACAAAATTGATATCCAAATCTTCAAATTAAACTTCCATAAACTTCAATTACATCATCAATTCCTTATTCCTTCCCTTTTTCTCTCTTTCTCTTTCTCTTTCTCTTTCTCCTTCAATTCATCTTCTTTATCTTCATAATATTGCATAACAAATTCAATTTCATGCATTTTATTCATCAATGCATGTAACTACACCAAAATCATATACTAAAAATAATTAAAACTCCATTAACTCACCTTATAAATTTTCAGGTACTATTCATCAAAAACACTCATATACCTTTTCTTCATCTTTTCTCAATTTTTTTTTGATATGGCGAGTTTAGGGACCTTAGGTTGATGATTTAGTGTTTAATAGGTGATTTGGGGGCTAAAGTTAAAGAATTTTGGCTTGAAAATGAAAGAAATGAAAGAAAATGGAGAAGAAAGGAGGGAGGTATTCTCGGTAGTGTTTGGGAGAAGAAGAGAATGGGAAGTTGACAAAAATGTCACGTGGTCACTCATTAAAAGTTTTCAAATTCTTTTTTTTTAATCAAAAATTAACTTTATCTATTAATCCATTCTTTAAAAAAAAATAGTACTCATAAGAAAAATATCAACTTCACATAAAGACCTTAATTAATATAATTTATTTTTATTAATATTTTTAGGCTTGACTTTTACCCTTTTTTGGGTCAAACTTTAACCATTGGTCAGCTCTTAGTCAAATCTTCAAAATAAACTTGTTTAGAGCTTTAATTTGATCCTCAGGCTGTCCTTGAACAATATTATCTGATGCTAAATAAAATAAAATGCAGTTTGGGTCTTAGGTGTCACCGTTAACCTCGGGATACACGTTGCAGCTATGATATCTGCATTGGAGAAGTTAAAAGATAGTTAAAACTATCTAAGTAACTTGGCAAAGCATCATAAAAGCTTGGAAAAGTGTTAAGAGAAGCATATATTCGCATTCTAGTTGATAGCATGCTGCAGAAGAATGGTGCAGAGATGTATGTACATCCAATGGTTCATTCCCCAAAATGTTTAAATATATTTTCTCTTCTCATTCCTGTTTTTTCCCTGTAAAGATCAACAGTGAAAAGAATTCTATCGTATTTTATTCAATCACTCAACAAACGTTTAAATACAATTATGCAGAACAACCCTGTACATGAAATCCCTAATATCAAGGAGAATAATCAATATAAAGAAATCTAAACAGCTAAGATGAAAAACTACTGCAGATTCTGGTATCTCTACAATTTACTGCAGATTCTGGAATATCTACAATTGAACTACTGCAGATTCTGTGATATCAGTAAGGTTCAATACTCATACACCTTTATGCCTCCCTCAAGCTGGGCAGTTGGAAACAACTCCAAGCTTGGAGAAATTACGATCGAACGCCATTTTCGGTAGCGGTTTAGTAAGGGCATCAGCCAACTGATCCATTGCATGAACATGAACTACACAAAGGTCTTTATTCTGTACTTGATTACGAACATAATGGAAGTCAACAGCTACATGCTTCATTCGGCTGTGAATTACCGGATTTTTGCTGAGATACAAAACACCAACATTGTCGCAGTATATGGTGGGTGGAAGTGGCAAGACAACACCCAACTCAATCAACAAGTGTTTGACCCACGTGACTTCAGATACAGCATTGGCAACTGCTTTAAACTCAGCCTCGGTGGAAGATCATGCCACTGTTGGTTGTTTTTTGGAAGACCAGCTGATAGGATTTATACCAAAGAATAGAATGTGACCCGAGGTGGAGTTGCGATCATCAACATCTCCAGCCCAATCGGCATCCGAGTACATGGAAAGTTGGAAACCTGAGTGCGAAATAGACGTAAGCCATATTGAGAGGTGCCACGTAGGTAGCGTAGGACTCGCTTTAGTGCTGTCCAATGTAACTCCGACGGTGCATGCATGAACTGTGACAGCTTATTGACAGAAAAGCTGATATTCGGCCTAGTGAAAGATAAATATTGAAGTTTACCGAGCACTCGACGATATCGAGTTGCGTCAAATGGAGAAGATCCATCATTGAGTCGTAGTACAGCAGTGGCGCTCATAGGTGTTTGGGCAGCTTTGCATTCATGCATATTTTCATCAGTCAACAATTCATTAATGTAATTGGCTTGAGATAAAATCAATCCATTAGCACATCTAAGAACTTCAATACCCAAAAAGTAATGTAATTGGCCCAGATCTTTGATAGAAAAACGACGAGCAACAGAGGAAATCACCTGATTAACCACAACTTCATTGCTGCCAGTGATGATTATGTCATCGACATATATGAGAGCAAAAATGTTTACATTGCCAGAACGCAATATAAACAGAGATGGATCTGAATTGGATTTTACAAACCCAAGGGTCTTCAAATAATTAGTAAGAGCAGTGTACCACGCTAACGGTGCTTGTTTAAGGCCATATATAGCTTTGCGGAGTCGACATACATAATCAGGAAATTCGGGTGACTCAAAACCTGGAGGTTGCGACATGTAGACTTCTTCGTCAAGATCGCCATGAAGAAAAGCATTGTTTACATCAAGTTGACGAAGTACCCAATTCTGTTGAATAGCAAGAGACAAGACCACACGAATTGTCGTTGGTTTCACCACAGGACTGAAGGTAGAATGATAATCAATACCTGGACGTTGAGTGAACCCTTTGGCAACAAGACGTGCTTTGTAGCGATCGAGTGACCCATCTGGTTTGCGTTTGATCCTGTAAAGCCATTTACAAGCAACTACATTTTTCATGTGATCCTTAGGAACCAATTCCCATGTTTTGTTACGCAGCAAAGCATCTAATTCTGCCCTCATGGCTTCTCTCCATTCTTTGTGTTTTTGGACTTGTCGGAGAGTTGTAGGGGTAACAGTGGGTGATAGGTTGGCTAGATAGTCAAATTTTTTTATGGGTTTGTAAATGTTATGTTGTGAGCGAGTAACAATACGATTGGTAGTGGTGGGTAACTGTTCAGAGGCCTCATCGGTTGTGGGATGGGAAGAAGGTGTGGATGTTGGGGGCGGGTTTGATGGAGGAGGGGCAGGGATATCTGGTGAAATTTGGGGTCTTAGTTGTTGGGAACGACGTGAATAGACAAGGTGTGGTTGTTTGGGGGAAGGTGATTTGGTGGTTGGGCGTGTGTATAGAGGATCTGATACAAATGGTTTAGCTGGTAGGGGGTTGAGTGGAGAGGTTTCAGTTGTTTCAGAGGTAGAGGAAGGAGAGACCATACCTGATGAGGAAGCTGTTGGAGCAGCGCCTGAGTGGACTGACTGTGATTGAGAAGCCGTTTGGAGCTGATGTGTGGGTGAAGATTGTATGGAAGGTAGGTGAATAGGAGAGGGTAACTCTTGAGTCATCGTAGGAGGAGGGGATGTGGGCTTTTCTAGCATATGGGCTGGTAACATTTCCCATTCCAGATTGTGGAAGTTATGCTTTAAGGAAGAAAATAAAGTTTTAAATGGAAACACTGTTTCAAAGAATGTAACATCACGAGACAAATATATTTTCGAGGTTGCTGGGTCATAGCACTGATGACAATGGTGACTAAGTGATACACCTAAATATACGCACGGTGTGGACCGGGGTTCAAGTTTGTGAGTGATATATGACTTGAGCCCAGATAACAAAGGCAACCAAAACTTTTTAGCGAATTGTAGTTGGGAGATTTACCAAATAATATTTCAAATGGGGATTTGTAATTCAATAGAGGGGTGGGGAGACGATTTATAAGATAGACGACATGATGACAGGCGAAAGACCAAAGGGTGGGAGGTAGAGAGGCCTCAGAAAGAAGAGTTTTGGCAGTTTCGACTATGTGCCGATGTCGTCGTTCAGCAGTAGCAACTCTTTGAGGTGTGTACGGTGGACTTACAAGGTGTTCAATGCCATTGGATTTCAAATAAGGGTCAAGAATTTTAAACTCTGTGCCACCATCGGTATAAAGTGATAAGAGTTTTGTATTGAAGTGGTTTTCGATCCAGGGATGAAAAGATTGAAAGATGTGGTTAACCTCGCTTTTGTTTTTTAATGTGTAAATCCATACGTACTTGGAAAATTGGTCGACAAAGGTACAATAGTACAATTTTTTGTCAATCGAAAGGACAGGAGAAGGTCCCCATAAATCGCTAAAAAGAGTTTGGAAAGATTTCTTACTTGAGAGAGTGAACTCAGAAAACGGTAGGCGATGAGCTTTATTAGATTGACAAGAATTACAAACATGAAATTTGTCCCGATCAGCAAATGACAGCGAAAAGTTATTGAAAATAAAATTCAAAATGCGGGAATGGGGATGTCCGAGTCTGTGATGCCACGTACTAACTGTGGTAGGTTTGTTGACAGAGTAGGCTTGGGGTAGAGATTGTGATATTTTGGGCCACTCGTACAGTCCGTCTTTACTCCGACCGCGCACCAACGGAATCCTCGAGTATAGATCCTTCACACAAAAATGAGAGGGAAAGAATTCAACAGATGCTAGATTATCACGACAAAATTTGGAAACGGAAATCAGGTTACGCTTTATATCAAGTGCACAAAGAGTGTTAGACAGTTTAAAAACTTTGTTTGAGGCAAATAACTGAGTAGAACCAGAATGCGTAATAGGTATTTTTGTACCATTTCCCATTGAAATACCATCAAAACCAATATACTCTGGCATTTGATGTGGCTCAGTTGTGACATGATGAGATGCTCCAGAGTCGAGTAGCCAGTGGTGGTTTGGACGTTGGTGACCCATGGCAAAGTTGGCCCGTGCCTCAAGATGATTGTGCGACCGAGAACGACACACATCCGCTGTATGACCTAGTTTGCTATAGAGTTGGCAACGAACTTGATCAGTATGAGTGTTATTATCTGACCTGTGATTGTGACGCCAGTGAGGTGACTGATTGTTGGGGCGGTCCGTAGAGCGCCAGGGTGGGTTGTTGTTTGCGGGGCGGTCAGTAGAGCGCCAAGATGGGTTGTTGTTTGAGGAGCGACGAGTACCTCTGAGATTGTAGCTGGATGACTTGTTGCTGCGTTGTGCAATGGCAGCGGTTATGGGAGCAGGAGTTTGTCGGGATTCCTCATGATGAAGAAAGACTTCATGATCCAATAACTTGTCGTAGAGATCTTCCTACGTGACGGTGGTGTCACGCGCACGTATGGCTGCAGAGATTTCACGATATTCAGTGCCAAGTCCACGGAGAATCTGGACAACAAGTTCATCATTGTCAATTGGAGCACCGGCCTGAGCTAGTTCGTCTGCAAAGGAGCGAACTCGATGTAAATAGTCTGCCATAGGTTGAGAATCTTTAGTGAATCGGGCAAGCTGGTCGCGCAGGCTAAACACCCTGGTTTTGGACTTGTTTGCACAGGCTGTATGGAGAGACTCCCAAGCCTGACGAGCAGAGGTTGCGGTGGCAACTGTGGAAGCTATGGTGAGGTCGACGGATGCCATTAAAGCATTTTGAATAAGCTGGTCCTGACGAAACCAAATGGTAAAAGCAGGATTAAGTTCTTGGCTGGAACCAGTTGTGCGTGGCGGAGGTGGTAAAGAGCCGTCGAGATGGCCGAATAGGTCATGGCCGTGCATAAGCATGGAAAACTGAGCTTTCCAGGTAGAGAAATTGACACTCCCAGTTAACTTTATAGGCAGTTGAGATGCTGGGTTGAATTGAACAACAGCAGTAGTTCCAATAGTGTGATCAGCATTGATGACGTGAGTGGTTGAGTGATCCATTGAGATGTATTACCTGCAAGAGAATAATTGAGAAAAGAAAGCAAAAGATGGATCAGATTCGTTGGAGCTTTGTAGCTCTGATACCATGTAAAGATCAACAGTGAAAAGAATTCTATCGTATTTTATTCAATCACTCAACAAACGTTTAAATACAATTATGCAGAACAACCCTGTACATGAAATCCCTAATATCAAGGAGAATAATCAATATAAAGAAATCTAAACAGCTAAGATGAAAAACTACTGCAGATTCTGGTATCTCTACAATTTACTGCAGATTCTGGAATATCTACAATTGAACTACTGCAGATTCTGTGATATCAGTAAGGTTCAATACTGATACACCTTTATTCGCCCTCTCTCTATGTGTGCCTTCCTTTTTTCCTCCATCCCTTCCTTAATCAACTATCATTGCAGGGCTGATAAGGAAGCAAGAAGAGAAGAGAAAATGCCCATCAAGCAACTGGAGAAAAGGAAACGTGAAATTGAAAAGGAGAAGAAAAGAGCAGAGCTTGAAATCCAAAAGAAAAATCGACAAATGGTATGTGATTTTTGTGAATGTCGAGTATTTCTATTATGCATATGCTATGCTTTATGTACCTCTGTCCAAAAATAAATTTCTTTATTAATTTTAACTGCTGCTCTAGAAAAGTGAATTTTCAGTTCATATGCTTTCTTCGATCACTTTCTGGAAACAAAATTTTATCTTCTGATTATTTCATTTATTCAAGAAAAAGAGTGAAAGAGGTTGCAGGAGGAGGCAGAGAAAGATGAAAAGCTTCATGAGAAACAAGAGTTTGAAATGCAGAGACAATTGAAGGAGCAAGAGGAAGCTGACAAAGAGAAAAGGCGCCGGGAGAAGGAAGAAGCTGAACTGAAAAGGTGGAATTCCATTAAAAAAAGCCCCAATTATGGAACGATTTCTGACAAAAGCAAATATACTTCACCTGGACAAGTTGACCAGAGTTCAAGATCTATGCCTATATTGTCTTCTGAAATGAGTGAAAATGAGCCTGAGTTAGTAACACAACTAATGGACACTACTCTTACATCCACTGGTGATCTTACTGCTGATGATATCTTGAAGTAGGTTTAATGCTCTAAAACTCTCTCCTTACAGAAGACTTAGCCATCCTAATCTTTCAGTCTTTTTGTTGTTGACCATAGCTCATATGCTTTGCAGGTCGCATTTGTCCTTTTGGCATCATTTTGGTTGTGCTCTTCGCTTAAACAGAAAACAACATTGAAGCATATGTCAAAAGCCTAAAACTAAACTATTGACAGAACTTAACTGATGCAAAGGAACTGTCTCTTGACGATGAGTTAATTGTGGAGAAGGTTGTAAGTGAATTGGAAGATAAGATTTCTGTGGATATATCATCTTTTACTAATTTGGGTAGTTCTTCTCCTGGCTCTAAAAATTGCAAACAAAGAAAGCAGTTAGTGCAGTTTGATAAGCGCCATAGGCCTATTTTTGATGGTATCTGGCCAAAGCAAAGGTATACCTCTTTACCTGATACTTGTATTGTTTCATAAAAAGTTAATCTAGGAATTTGGGTTTATCTGGACTATCTAATGTTCCTTGCTGAACTGCGTAATAGTGCTTACTTTTTTACTGTAGCAGATAGTTGATACTGATCCATTGAGGTCATGATGACCGTTGGTATTTAAAACTTGTTTTGACCTTTTTGCTTCCTACTTAACTGATTAATACTTTATTATAGTAGCTCTTTGCCTTTGGTATGCCCTCATTGTTCTTTGTCTTGGTGTAATAGCTGGATATTTAATGACAATATGTTTATTAAAACTTCTTTTTGTTATCTATATCTTGACCTTTGATAAAGTGGCAGTATTGCTTGTCTCATGAATGATTAATTTGGATTGGCCTCATTTAATTTTTCCTAGATAAAGCCAATTGATAAATTTATTCCCTTGACTGTCGAACTAATTTTCTTGTTCTTGTTCCAACTAATGTTAATGATTTTCGGATGACTTTGATATTATACTAGAAGATCCCGATGAAAGCCTCTCAAATTGTGACAAGGATGATGAAGAAAGTTTGCAGGAAGGGTTCTCAAAAGCTGATGAAGAAGAAGAAAGTGAAGATGGCTTTTTTGTACCTGATGGTTATCTCTTAGAAAGTGAGGTAAGGAAGATCATCAGGCAATTTTGAAATTGCAGGTTGTTGTTTTCAGTTTCCCCTATTTCTGTGGTTGTAAATCTTTATATATAAAATGATTTTGTCTATTGCATTAGGGAGTACAAATTGATATGATAGAGACTGATACTTATGCTGAGGGCATAAGAAGTTTGCTGAGTTGTTGTCAAAATTTGGAGAGTGAGGAGTTGTGTTTGTTGCTTCAATAGCAAAAGTATCTTAACAATTTAACAGAAAATACACTTTGAAAAACCAGCCCTTAATTGTACTAAATGTTATGCATGAGAAGGTCCCATTGCTGGTGATAGAAATCCTAAGTGATGCATCTAAACTGGAAAAGATCTGCTTACAAGCTCTTAATATGCGTGTGTTCCTAGTGCATTAACGATTGAGAAATCGATGGACTGCACGAAAGCTAAAGATCAAGATAGTTGCCTGTCTAACAGCAAGGACGATACCATGTCAATGTTAACTTTAGGCTGTATACAAGACTCTAACATGCCTATAGTTGTAAGTTGGAATTTGATTATGAACAAACTAAAAGAAAGAGTTTTGCCTTAACTTTACTAATGATGCTTTCAGAGACAAACTTGTCTATCTTTAGTGGTGATTTTGTTTGCCATTCCACATTCTTGAAGTATGTCATGGAAGCTTATTTTTGATATTATGAACTTATAGGAGTCCGCCTTTCATTCTTGCTCTCAAAGTATTAACAAGGTAGCTGAATCCTTGCAACAGAAAATTCCTATTATGCCAAAGTCTTATGTAAAAAGTAAAGTTCAACAGATATCTGATTTTGTTGATAACCATTGGCAGGTTAGTGTTATAGTTGTTAATTCAGACATGACGAAGCTAATTGTCAGATTATTCTCATGGCCTTTTAATAGGTGTCGCATGACATTTTCTGCATTGAGTTACCATCAAAATGATTTTTTTTAATTGACTTATCAAAAAGAAATTCATATATGTTACTAACTTCTTTCCTTTTTGAGTATAAAGTTAGTCTCTTGTTTTTTAGGATTAGTTGAGGTCATTGCGGACTTACAAATTAGTTTCAATATTCTGCAAAAATATGAAGTTAAACATGTTATATTCTTACATAAATGACCCATGTCGAGTATGAGCAATTGAGCATATGGTGGTAAATTATGCCAACATTATGAATGTTTGTTCTTCTGGTTCTGGTCTGCAAAGAAATTTTGGACGAGTTTGGCATGCCAATTTCACCAGTTACAAGTCGGCCGAGAGAAATTTTGGTATTTAGTAAAGCGAGAAGGGAAGATATAAAATATTTCCACACATTTTTCAAAGAGGTGCTTATCTCCTGCAACCAAAATCATCAACTATAGGGAGACCTCTCCCAGGTCGTCTCTGAAATCAACATCTTCAATTGAGGGGCCTCAGGTTTGGACATCTAGTCAACCATAACACACAAATAGCCTTCATTTTTATGTTTGTGTTTTTCCAAGCGTCCAGCATCAAGAAATGTGGAAGTCAGGATTTTCATAAGCCTTATGTTGTAGTAGTCTGAAACGGATGAAAGTTGTTTATCATGTAAAAAAACTGAAAATCGAAGGAACATTTTCATTTTGTACAAATTTGTTCTGAATTGTGCATGCTTTATCCTTGATGATGAAGAAGAAGATACGAGGGCCAACCAATACAAATATATTATTTTCTGGGCTTTTAAAAAAATACTATAGGTCAGATTAATCTTTAATGGCTTTTTGGAAGGTAAAGATTAGTTTTACTATACGTAAAATTATAGAAACAAACTGGGGTAATGATCTTATATTTGTTATGTGTGACATAAAGATGATATAGATGGTGCCCTTTGTTCCCCCTATTTTGTTTAATTTGGTGGCCATCTAGCTTTAAGTAAGCTTGAAAAGTGAAAGAGGAAGGGGTATTCGTGTGAGGTAGTTTACTTTTTGTTGTTTGTATATAATCATTTATGCAAATGATATTGTTTTGATTTGACAGGTATAAATTACTATTTAAAAGTTAAATTGGTTATCACAAATAAAAAAACATTCAAAACCTGCAACACAAATAGAGGATCAAATGCATAGCATTTAAAATTATATAAAACACGCAAAACTCAAAATTCAATTTATGTCAACATTTTTTACTAATTCCAAAACAAATAAAGCGAATAATAAATTATTTGTTTATTGATCTAGACATAAATAGCTTGGTTGGTGACGTTCTAAATGCAACCAATGCGGCTATGGTAGAACTTATAAGGCATGCCCTTGTGAATGGTGCCATTAACCTTAATGTCGACTACGTCGCCGATCATGTAGGTCCTAAGTTACGTAGTTAAAGGGATATACTTCTTCCGAAAGGGTCTAGCAAATATATCTCTAATTCCCTTGCAAACTCTGCATGATCGACTTTTTATGTGCTACATCAAGCCCGCTCTTAAAGAAATTGCATATGAAACATGCAGCTTTCACAATCATCATTGAAAACTTCATTAATCAAATTGTAGGCATTGACAATATTTCATTCTACAACCTATGAATTACTTATTGACAAGATAATCCACAAAATTTATTATATCTTGGATGCTTGAAATCCTATTGCACTTTCAAACTCCTTTTGCTACTATTACCCTGTCTTTTTTGCTATTTGTTGATCCTTAGTACTCAGATGACTGTAATCTTAACGTATATACAAATTATTCTTATTGTTGTTTCACAATCTTTTTTGCTATTTATTGATAACTATTGTTTAATTGTGTTTCTCTTGTATTCTGTCTTGTACTGTTGATCTCTTGTTCTCATTTTATTTGCTCTATCAGTAATTTCTTTCTAATTCACATACATGTTGGTTGTTTTATGCCTTGGTTATAATTTTCTTTTAAAATTTTTATTGATTTACTTTAATTCATATCAAATTTTGTAGTTACGATATTCTTTATTAAAATATTATAATAAATTTTACTTCATTTATTTGAATTGTCAATTTTTCCTTTCCACTTTTATTAATCCAATTTAAATATTCACCAGTTATATCTTTTCCTTTTTCCTCTTACAAAATTATGTCATGCATTATACATTTCCAATTTTTCCTTATAAATTTTAACTTTAACAATATTCAATTACACATCTTAACTATTTATAACAAAACCTACATGTACATACTATTTAATTTCCAAAGACAACTAGGCATTATACTTTTTCTAATTCCACTGCGAATTTGCGTAGTAACACCTACTAGTGTAAATAAGCTGACAAATTAATTAGCGTAGATATCTTTAATTAGAAATTAAAAATATCGATAATAGGTTGCTCGCCATGCATGGATGTCCTCATGTATTGTCCTTCATAGTGATTTCATTAAAGACTGTATTGTTCATTAGCTTCGCGTAGGTAGCTTGGAGTTTCGAGGTAGAGCCCTTACTATTTGTTGGAGTTTGTGGTTTCATCAGAATTTGTTTTGTTGGCAATACAAGGATTCTTCTCCACACTCTATTGTGGCTTTTGCGGATGATTATATACGAGACTGGAAAGTGGCGAAACTTACGTTTGGGCAAGTGCAGGTTGCTCCCAATATGCCCAATGTTCCTATAGGGTGGCAAAAACCTCCGATTAATTGGGTAAAATGCAATGTTGATGCCTCGGTTGATAAAAGACGACATCAGTCAGGTTTTGGGGCTATCCTTCGCGACCATCATGGCACTTTTATGATGGGGTTTTCGGGTCACCTTCCATCTTGTACCAATGCCACACTTGCGGAAGCCTTGTTGATTAGAGAGGCTTTATCATTGCTTAAATAGCGTAATTTGGATAATGTTTTGCTAGAATCCGATTGTTTAGAGGTTATTGAGGGTCTCAATTCTAGCTCCTTTAATTTTTTCGAAGTTGGTTTAGTGCTTTCTGAATGCCAGGAGTTTAAGACTCAATTCCAGCAGTTGTCCTTCCTATGGACGCCTCGAACTGCTAATAGAGCCGCTCATTCTCTAACAAGAGTATCTCTATTGTATGCAGATCGTTTTACTTGGCCTTCGCTGCCAAGTTTTCTTTCTTCTATTATTGGTTCTGATGTTGCTTCGTCTAGGAGTAATTTAGAGGAGGTCTAGGTCCGGGTGTATGGGGTAAAGCCTATTGGCTCGGGTATTAGTTTTTGCCTCTTCTATATGCTTCTATGTTGTTTCGTGATGGTTTTAATGTAAAAAAAACTAGAAAAATTATTTAGTTTATCACTAAACATTGGTTAACTGGTGACGACATATTTTATATATTATTAATACATCACTCACCATATTAAGCAAGTGTACCTATTATCAGTAAACAATATAATAGTAAATAGGGTATTAATCACTTAAAGAAGCGGGGACACTATGAACTAGTTTAAAGGTTATTATAAAAAGAGTGTGGTTATAGATTTTTAAAATATCAAAACATAAAATAAAACTAAGTCTTGTAATGATGTTGGCAATGGACAAAGAAATAAATGTTAAGACAATTAATCAAATAGCTATGTCTAGACAAGTGCTTCACCTAATAACACTCTTAAGTTTATCATTAAATTAACCTAGAATAATGATATTCTTTGGATCAGCAGGATTTACTAGACGCTAAAATCATACTCTCTCAACATACAATCATATATCTACCTATACTAACATTCCTTTGAAAACTTGATATCATGGGAAATTTTATGAAAGGTTTCACCTTAACATCATAAAGTTCACGTAGGTCTCCGTCATCAACCCCCTCTATCTAAGTCATTGTCTTCTTATAAGTAGACCCTTTTAAATGGTCTATAGTTGAATTAAACTTAAATATGGATGGCATAAATAAATTAGCATTAAGATAAAAAATATAGTTGATATAAATATAATACAATTCATAAACCAAATAAAATCAATCCATGCAAAAATAACCACTATGATTTTTCCTATATAAATATTTAAAAAGTAACTACCTATTAAACGTATTCAAAATAAAAAAAATCAGAAGGCAAAGATAGAGAATCATAATAGAAGTAAATCTAGAACTCTCTAAATTTACTTATAACTTGATTCACTAAGATGATGTCTAGATATTGATTCTCTTGTGGAAAATAACTAGAAATTGATTTCCTAAGGGTTGGAGAAGCCTTCTAATAACTAGAACTAGATTTTTAAGAGAAAAAGACATTTCTTCAAAGAATTTTCTCCAAAAGACAATTAAAGTCCCCATCCTCTTGTCTAATTAAGTTTTTTTTAATAATTATACATTTTTCTTGGCATTTGATATAGTTTAAATGTATTCTTTAGATGATAGGCAATCTTTGTGATGATTGTGTCTACAAATTGTTAATTTCACTATTTCAATCAAATGAACATACGACCTCTGGCATGGTTGTATCTTTAACCATGGATCACACTATTTCCATTAAATGAATACAAGCCTCTAACACAATCTTATCCTTCAATCATGGATTGTACTAATTCCTTGATGACTTGCAAATGTTCTTCTATATGAATGTGATTGAAGTCGTGTTACTTATTAGGCTTGATTGTTCTATCACATGAGCTAACATACAAATGATGTGTGAAATATGCACGTTTGAAGGGTAAGTGCATGTTGTAGCTATAGCTAGTATAGGCTACTACTACTCAATGCCATGAGAACTATTGTTCAATTACTAACTATCTACAAACTTAATAAGCTAGGTCAATGATTATGATATATTTAATAAAAACAAAAAAATAAATCTAAACACTAAAACAAAGCAATGATCAAGAATAAAATAACATATAAATAAACTAGATTTAGGTGAGGTTTTCCTTTGGACTTTACTACATTCAATTTCTTTTTGGGAGAAATACTACATTCAATTTCACTTTGTCTTAATGAATAATTCTAGTTTCTTAGATTGTTAAGAATTCCTAAGTTAGATTATATTCTCTCTTGACACTTTTAACCCCTGTTCTTAGATTAATCAATTGAAATTCATTTCTAATCAAGACAACTTGAGAATCTATTAATTCATTTTATTAACCATCTTAATAGGTTTTACCCTAACATAGGATGATTTTATGGCTGCCTCTCGAATAGCTCATGTTTAAACCTCTTTATCCACATTGTGATCTAACCACACATCTCATCTCTCGAATCACAATGTATGAATCAAATAATTGAAAATTTCATTATCACTCTTTTAATTAAATATTTTTTGAAAACATAGATAAATCACAAAATAGAAAATTTCATTAAACCAAAGATTAAACCAAAATAATATTACATCCTTGGTTCATCTTACCTAAATCTATATCCCAATTATTTTGTAATTAAACAATGAATAATAACCAACAAATAATAAACAAAATAAGATAAAGAGATCATTGTTCTTATATCTTGAATATTTAATAAATCCTTTTTGAAATCTTGTCTAACTTTTAGGAATGGTGTAATCATGATCAACAACAAATGAAGAATAGTTTCCACTTAACTTTCCATTAATTTTCCACTATTTTTTGTCCAAATAATTCCCTTTCTTTTCTACCTTATTTTCTTTAAATCCAAATCCCTAAAATTTTAATGAGCAACACGACCCCAACAATGGTCCATATAGGTGGCCTTGTTTTAATTCTTTAATAATCTTCAACGTCAATATACGACCTACAAAGGGACGTGTAAAGTGCCATGTTTCATACTCTATAGGGTAACATGAATTGTAGGGTTGAGAAGGAGAAACAAAAGTGACCACTTTGTAACATGGCTAGAACACAATAGTATTTAGGTGCCCTATTTAAGTGTCCTTCTCCAAGTCATCCAATTTTCTCTAAGTTAGTAAAATTCTTTTATAATTTCATTACTTTTCCTTGAACATGCAAAAATATGACCTAAAAAAATATTTCTTACGTTCAATATCTCCTCCAAAATAATCTAAAATATAAGCCAAATTCCATATAAATAATGTTAGAAGTAATATATATGACTTGCATACATCTACGTGTATGGGCTAGATCATATTCCTTAAAAAATTGTGATTTTTCATGTTTTGATTGAAATTAGCTTCAATTATGTAATATTTTCACCTTAATTTCCAATTTGCATAATTACTTGAAAAGAGAAAAAAAACTAAGTAAAACAAAGCAATATGACATTAAATCAAACAATTTGATATTCATGCATATCAAATATCTTCACACTTCAGCTTTTACTTGTCCTCAATTAAATTAATTCTATTACTTGTAACAAAATATCCATCAATTAGGTCACCATTTAATGGATATTAATATCACTCTTTAACTTTAATTTTTTTATATGTTTTAAAACTAGTGAAAATAATTTATTTTAAGCTCACTTATTCACACATTTTATTTTTGTTTATTTTATGGTGATTACTAAAATTTTTAAAAATAATTCGCTTATGACTCTATTGTATGTCCATGTTATACAAAAAAAGTATCATAGTGCAAATTAGGTATCCATTTTCAAATTGATAAAGCAAATTAAAACTAACTTAATCATCAAAACTAATGAATACCTTCCTAAATAAATCAAATCACAAGAATGACCAAACTTATAACAAACTTTCTCAATAAATCTTCTTTCCAATTTTAATTTTTTTTTCAAAATTGTTCCTATCAAGTTAATTATAGAAAAATTAATAAGAAAAAAATCATTTTTATCTTTCAAAAAATTAATAAACCAAAACATGTCCTATATTTGAGTTGACATTGTCATTAATGTAAAAAAATGAAAAATTAAGAACAATAAAATATAAAAGGTAGAAAAGTAAAAAGGAAGAAAACTTATCTGGACTTTTTGCCTTCTGTTATTTATGTGAAATATGATCATCATCTAAAAATTACTTTTGCTTACCAAAACACAAGTTACATAAACAAAAAAATAGTACAATGAAAAATAAACTTTTAACATTAAATTAAAAAGAAAGTACTGAACTAAAGTAAATAACAAAACCAAAGTAAGAACAAAATAAATAGTTAGGGTGTATAAAAAGAGAAATAAAAAGTCCTCAAAATGTATATGCTTAAAGGGGAAGAGAAGAGGAAAGGAAAATGAAGGCTCAATCTATAATTTAGGAACGTTATCTTAACATAATGATATCATAACTTATATGTGGCTCATTATATCCCATATACTTGAAATAAATAAATAACTGACACTCTATCAATCCTAATCACCTAAAAAGACTAAGTAGGGCATATGTCTAATTATGCATTTGGTCTCTATTATTGAGGCAATTTTTTATATATTAAAAATCCTCAATATATTGTAATTGCACATATAAGTGTAGTATATGAGATGTTGATTATAGCGCCCCCTTACCATAGAGTACCCACCAGAATGCCCGTAGGTCATTCCGGTACATATCCTACGATAAGAGACCACTACTGACAACCACCACTAAACTCCCCATGGCA
>JANVCL010000007.1:9953870-9967707 GCA_026546855.1 Erythroxylum incrassatum
GAGCTATGTACTCGCTGAGCTGAAGGAATCTTTGTCTTTAGAGATGACCTCAGAAGAGGATAGAAGCATGACAATGTTGCTGAATCAACAAGATTTGAGTCTTCCTAGTGCTAGATAGTAATATATGTTCAAAAATGTTATAGTGTCCTAATATCTACAAGAGCTTATCTAGTGTCACTTTCGTCCTGTTATGTGCTAATAATTTTCAGGATAATAAATTAAAAAGTTATAAACTTTTTAAAAAGGTTTTTTAATGTTCAATTTTTAATTTTTAATTAATTATCTAAAATTTTGGTATTTGAATTAGTTTAACATAAATTAGGTTGAATATAAATAGAATTTCCTAGTCTATCTAATGGATGAAATCGACTAAGATTAGATCTAATGCAGTTTTTAACTTCCCACATCTGACTTATTTGTTTAATTTATCTCTTTCAACTTTAATGTCATGAGACGGACCTTAAAAATTTTTAGAATAAACTAAAGATCTTCCGCTCTATCTTGAAAAATAAATAGGACAAATTCAGTCATATTTTCGTACTTAAATTAAACAACTTAAGTAGTGAAGTCTTGCGTCATAAATGCATAAGCAGGTGACTAGAACATATGTTGAGCTTCTAGGAAAGAGTAATTGTTAGAAGAAGCTAGAACAAGACCTAATTAAAAGTGAAACAAATTATTAATTGTATCTTAAATTGTGAGCATCTTTCCTATTGATAGGATTAGAAGAAAGTGTCACGTTTCAAAAGACGAATAGAATAATAACTACTAAAATCCCTATTCTCATTATGATGCGTGTCAAGCTAACACAATCTGACATTGTGAAGTAACAAAAAAGGACAGTATTAAAAAAACGATAGTATTTAAAAAAACTTATTTAAGTTTGTATCTGTTAATTTCGAATTGGGATCCAACCCTTTTACCAACTCTACGTCATAGGGGTTCTGAAACCCTAATTTATGGACTGTCAAGTGTGCCCTGCCTTTACACTGTAAGGAGAACTACAGGCTGGCGAATTCAATGACCTGATCCAGGGGAAGGAAAGGAAAGGAAACTCCACATTTATTGAAGGCTTGTCAACTTTGAAATTTATGAGCTTCCAAGTAGAAGTAGTATACCAAATGTATATGATTTCTCAGTATACCTAAACAACTGGACATATGATTTATGACTCCTGACATTTGTCATGAACTTTACTCTCAAGTAGACTCCTACTCTCCATGTGTTAAATATCAATAGTAGGTACTTAGTTGGTGAGCTTTTATCCATTTTTCTTACCTTCCTATTTTTATCACTTGTTTCGTTCACTTTCTCCTTTTTATCTAAAGTTTACCACGAGACTCAAAAAATAGGAAAATGAGAATAATGTCATCTCTAAGTAAAGTGGTCAACAAAATCTACAAGTGCACAGAATCATTCCAACTACCTATAACTTAAATATTCCAAGGTCGTCTCCCATCAGGACTTGATTACTTACTGCCAAATTAATTCTTATTACTTGAACAAACTTCGACAAAGCAATTAAAAGGTGATTGGAGTTTGGTAGATAGTAAATAGTAAAAATATTGAAAGATAGAAATTAGGGATAAATTGATGATTTGAAATTAGGGATAAATTGATGATTTGAAATTAGGGTTTGGGGTTCACCAAGTCAAAAGATTGATTCATACATTATAAAATTGATTGAATGTTAGGTTATAATAATAGTTGTATAGCTTTACTCATATCCTTTCTCAAGACATACAAGAGTATCTAACCAGTGGATTACCATTTCTCAACATAAAAAGCTAACTAGTTAAATCCATGAAGTACAAGCAACCACAAGTTACCACACTAGCTTAGGATATCTCTATCTCTAAGTCTAAGATGCTTATTTTTCTAGAGCATAAGTCATACTTCACCTCTCAGTCCATCATATGATTCCTAAGATTGCATCTATGGAGATCAAGCATAGAAACAATAGTAAAAAAATAAGGGAGATAAACATAACCCAAGAACTTTCATTCAACACTCAACCATCCATAAAATACAAATCAATCCCTCAAGTAGGCTACATCCCTCACCCTAAATGAGATTTAATTCCAGAACATGATACTAAAAGCCATACACATAAAGATGCTCAACATTTAAGAAAGAGTAGAGAGAGAATGTGGGAAGAACACAAGACAAGGCTGTCTCCAATCCTTGATACCAATCCCCAAAACTTCCTATCTTCCTTTTATTTTGTGCCTCCTTAAGTGGTAACCCCATTTTTCAGTGTCCAGCCCCTAGTTAGGTCATTAAAATGAGTATTTATAGTGTCTTGGGTCCAAAGAACCCTACCTTTTACTAAACAAGGGAAGGTAGAACGTCTTTGGATCGTTAATGTTGGTTAAGCGGACATTATGTCTGTTAAACAAACCTTCTCGAGTCTCTGGAGGTGAAGTTGGCAGGCAATGTCCATTAAACATACATGATGTCTGTTAAACGGACATTCTCGGGTTTGGAAGTGTATTTTGGCTAGGCGTAATGTTTGTTAAATGGACATGATGTATATTAAACGGACATTCTCCCCATTCACAAATTTCACACTTCTGACCCTTCAGTCTACGGAATCTCTCCTTGTAGTCTTCACTAAAGTTGTAGAACTCGGAGTCCTCTTTGAAAACGTCCTTGAGTGACCTTAATTCAACACCTACAATAAAAGTTATGGCTTTCAACCCTTAAATCTATTTATTTGTACCTATCAAGCACAAAGTTGACTGTGTGAGAATTGACCAAATAAAGCTTCAAATTCATAAAGAAATAAGTCAAATTACTTTCAATTCACCCTAAAATCCTATAAGAATAATTTGACTTATCAATTTCTCCATACTTAAACTATCGCTTGTCCCCAAGCAAAACAAAAAAAGCTAACTACTAACTCCTTAACCAAATTATTGATTATACTTTTGTAGGTGTATGGTGGCATTTATCACATGTCACAAGCCTTTAAACCACTATGCGTCCATAATGGAGGAGTTATAGTCTCCTGAGGGTTTACTTAAAACGAATGTTACCCATAAACATTTCCCTTCCATCATTTCACACCAAACCATCACTATCCAATAAGTTGAAAGCATTATAGGTAAGAATCGAGCATAAAAACAAGGTCACATAATATTTCATAAATTAGATCACAACTAAGCAACAATAGGACCTCATAATGCTTCAATTAATCAAACTCACATGCCATGAATGAAGTCTCTCATAGAGTATTCACTTTCACACACAAGTGTTTAAGGGTTACTCTCAATCATCTTCTCATGCATGTCTCTTACCATAAGCTTGCATTTTATCTACTTCTCCATTCCTCCCATTTATGGCATATCCATGAATCAAAAAGGTCTTAGTTCCTTAGGTTGTAATGGGGCCAAGAGGTAAAGTGGACTATGAAAGAACGGATAGGAATTCAAATATTTAACAATTAGTAGAGCAAAAATCACAAATCTTACAAACATGATGATGAACCTCTACCAACGATATTGTCACAATTTCCTTCATTTCTTCACCTTGAATTCTGAATTAAACACGCTTTGTTTATCATTATTACATTTTCTTTTTTCTTTTGTCTTTTTGTCTTTTCTTTTCTTTTTTGTTTTTGTTTTTGATAACATGCTTCTTCAATTGCCATAAAAACACCCTCGCACTTTTTTCTTTGCAAACCTATCAACAAAAAATATTAAATGCGCAACCTTAATAGCTCTACTATCCATTGAACAAGGGTGAACTTATTTTTCTTGGTTTAAGGTTTTTTGGACTACATTTTCAAAGAAAAAAGGCTCAAATACACACACTAGGCACGAAGGGTTCGCTAGGGGATTGATATATAGAAAGGGTTAGCTATTTGGTTCAAGGTCAATCCTAGTGCCTTTTATCACTTCCATGAACATACCATAATATAATTATGTAACCTCAAAGAGATGCAGTGCAAGTTCTAGAAGTAAACACATGTGGAAGAGAACGTTATATCGCTCATAAGAAAAGTAAAATTGAGTGCAATTCTTTAGGCTCAAATTAGCTTACTTGGTGATAATTACTCATTCAATAGTATGCTCATTCAATCAATTTAACATTATACCATCCTACTGTGACAAAGTATGTAATCCATTTAATCATATTATGTATCCTATTCCATATTGAAAAGTTGAAGGGGGTTAATTGTTTCACAAAATTTTCGCAAATTTATTTGGCACCAATAAAATAAAAAATAAGCAAAATCAAAATAATAAAATACCAAAAATTTGGTCACGCGGTTCGGTACACCTTGCCGACGTCTACGGGACCCTTACCCTAATTAATAGCTTTCACCGAAGCACAATAGATTTACCCAAGGCTTTACTGAGCCGACACCACTCAACCCTTAACATTATCACTCAACCTCACTTCCCGTGAAAGATAAAAACAAAGGAATTTATAATTTATAAAAATAAAATAATTTAGTTTTAATTTTTAATTTATTTTTCCTATCTTAAATTTATTATAACCAATCTATTTCATTTAATTACTTAATATTAATTATATTAATACATTTTAATATTTTTTAAAAATATAGTTATTTGATAAATATATTTATATTTATATTTAAAAATATATAAATTTAGAAATAGTTGTTAATGAAAAGTTTTTTTTACATATCAAAGACTTTAAAGTGAGAAAACTATTTTCACTGAAAGAGGCCACTCAAATTAAAAAAGCAGTATCTAAAACCAAAATAACTAATATAATTAATTGAAATAATTTTGCTTTCAAGATGATACAACTATTTTAGTAAAGTGAGTAAATTCACTTGACAGACGAATGTTCAATAATGATGCAATTAGTCTAATTAAAATGGGGCAAATGCTTTAGAAAAATAAAGCAGCTAACTTAAAACACAAAAGATCAAGAGTGGTGTAAATAATGTAATTAACTAATATAATCATATTATATTTGTATTAATAAAAAAAAGTCTCAATCAAGTAAGATAACCTGCTCGAAATGCAATTGTGTAGGAGTGATTAGATAAAATAACTTTATTTTTAACAAAAAAGTTGTCCTAAAAACACTTTTGTTTATTAATAGAATTATAATATGATTGATTATTATATATGTGTTGGAATTTTTTAGATTATTCTAATTTGAATTTTCAATATCAATTTCTGTTAAAATAATTCGATACAAATTAAGTAACAATTATTTTTATAACAATTAAAGTTAATATTTTTGTAAAAATTTAGAATCTCATGAGCTGATTTATAATTTTAAATACTTAAAAAGATTGTTGAGGAGGAACCTTTTGATTGATTGGAAAGGATATTTGCAAGTATTGTTTGAATGGACATTTCTTTTTATTACAAAATGAACCGTCGCACGAAAGAGCCCTCCGCTTTCATAAGAATAACTTGTGCGTAGACATTGGACTGCAAATCGGAATATGAGCCAAATTGCAGCTCATTTTGTAACCAGACGTATCAAAATTAAATAATAAGATATAATAAATATCCTAACATTTATAGCTAGATATATTTGATATATCATATGTCATAAGAATCTCGCTATCTTCGATAAGATAGGATTTAATGGAATTCCACTTGAAATAGAATCCTAGATAAGGTGGGATTTATTGGATATTCACGTGCATGATTGGAGATAGAGGAGCTACAGAATTGTTACAGGTCTTATGAGAGAGTCAACTTCAAAAGTTAGTTTAAAAGCTGAGAGAGCTCATAAGCCTATAAACTCCACATCAACCTCTCTTACTTACTAATATGGGACAATTAAACCATAACATTTCACTACGTTTCGCAGCCCAAAAACCAACGAGTTGGCTGTATGCTAGATTTTTTCTAGCCCCAAGCGAATACTGCTATACCGGTGTCACTGCCCACGCACCACAAGCTAGTTGTGAGATAGACCTTTTTTAGCCCCAGGTGAACACTGCA
This sequence comes from Erythroxylum incrassatum, assembly GCA_026546855.1. NCBI lineage: Eukaryota > Viridiplantae > Streptophyta > Magnoliopsida > Malpighiales > Erythroxylaceae > Erythroxylum > Erythroxylum incrassatum. Next base: position 9,959,813 of record JANVCL010000007.1, read on the forward strand.
ATACCGGCGTCACTACCCATGGGCATGGCACAAGGACTTGAAGGAGTTATGTTAGCTCTAATACCAATTGTTACAGGTCTTATGAGAGAGTCAATCCCAAATGTTGGCATAAAGGGTGGGAGAATTCATAAGCCTTTAAACTGCACATCAGCCTCTCTTATTACTGATGTGGAACAATTAGACCGTAACATTTATTTTTCAATAATTTTCACTTCTGTTTTTCTGTTGTGATTTTTAGTTTTTTTTTCTTTTAGTTTCTATTTTTTAATTAAAAAAACAAAAACCTATTTGGTTGAGATTTTTAATATAAAAACTTGATTGGTTGAGGTTTGTAATGAAAAACTAAAAACAAAAACATATTTGGTTTTTCTATTTTTTAATTATACTTTTATGTTAATTATTTTTAAAATAATATATTTTGTTTTTAAATTAATTAATTGTCATCATGGTTAGTGTTAGGATATATGTTATATATCTAAGTAAATAGTTTTTGCATTATTTATTAATTGGACATATAAGATATTAATTGTAGTTGTGATAGAATCCTACGTAATATTGAAGTCTATTATCATGTTAGTATTTGAATGGTGTACAGCTAGATATTGTGGATAGAAGAAAATAAAGAGATAAGGTTGTTGTGCATTTGAAGTGGGATTCTAATTGCTTGAGTGGATTATGCAAGTCTCCTATCTATAGTTGAAGTCAATCTTATGTGAGATTGGTACAACAATGTGCTGTGCGTTAATTGTTGATTAGGAAAAAATACACTGCGGCAATCTTACATGTCTTGGTTAATAGCTGGATAAAAAATTGTGTGATTGGTGAGACAAGTTAATGGTGCAGTGAGTGGAGTAATGGTGCAGTGAGTGTGTCTTCATTTATAGGAGAAGTGAATCTCTGTAAGTGTGTCTTCACATATAGCAGAAATAGATCTTGCGTGGGTGTCTTGCGATTAAAGTTGTAGTGGGTGTTAATTGGATATATACCATGGGTTTTATAAAAGGAAGTGTACGCGTCAATTGCTTTTATGTGAAAAAGAGCTAAATAAGAGTTATACCTGGATGAGTCTTCTTTGGATGTAAATTTTTCACAAAGTTGTTAAGTCATTAAATTGCACTTATTTTGGACGTAATTATCGTTAATGTGTTGAAATTATTATCCGAAATTAATGAAATTATCTTCTAATTGGTTACAGATGGTTTTCAACACCTTAGAGACGAAATGGAATCAAAAAGATGCAAAAGAATGAAGAAAATACAAAATTCCCAAATTGACAACAATTCAATGACTAAGCGTGAGCATGCCTAAGGATAGAATAAATTTGCAGATCAAATTTCAAAAGTCAAAATCAAACTTATCACAATCTTCAAAGATTATCTTGCCATCTTTCAAGGGGATTACCTACCGAAAATAGAAGAGTGCATTATCTGGAGAGAATCAAGAGAAGATAACGAAGAGATAAGCATAAAGAAGGAGAGTTGGTGATTGACGCAAATACACATTAGGTTTTATACTAAATTTTCGTAGGTTTTTGGGCTGCCACTTTCTTGCTTCTGCTCTTTACGTTTTCTGCATACTTTCAATTGGTGTTTTCATATTTTTCATTAAAGAACCAGGGATGGAGACTTATTACCTTGTTATTTCTTTTGTTTTCAATTCGATTATGAGTAGCTAAATTTCCTATCCTGGTTGAGGGAATCCATGTTACATGTTATTATGGTGAGATATTTCGGATACTTTTCATGTTGTTAATAAACATTGGATATCTTCAGATCTGTCTTTTCAATTGAATTTGTTAGTTTTTAGGTGCACAACTAGAGATTAATTGGTTCAATCGCTAGGTTAACGGGATATGACGTTCAATTCTAGTAATCATAAGTAACAATTAGGATTAACTTCTCTACGTTAGAGTCGAAAATTCTAAGAAGATATTTGCTTGATTGATTGCATGTCGTACATGTCTATCATTTGCTCATTGGTTCTTGATTCTTAATGCTATTATTCAATTATACCTACGATCGTATCTAGGTTATTGTTTAATAAGAATGCTAGGATACATGTTTCTAGTCATTACACTTAAGAGAAACTCCTCCCAGTGAATGTTTATTAATGATTACAATTTTATGTCTAAGATCCATAATAGCATGATAACATCAGTGACTCGAAACCGTGGCATTTTTTCATTGATTTTTTAGATTTAATTATTGTTTTGATTTGTGATTTTTCCTTTGATTTTCTATTATTATTGTGATTAAACAAAACCCCCTCTTTATTTTCGTTATTTGTGCTGTTTGAATTCACTAACCTTTACCATTAAAGATTCCTCGTGGGAATGATATCCGCTTACCGCTACTACATTAATTTGTTTTAACGGAAGTGATTTTTTTTTATGTTTGGTTGTAGGCGACAGCATCACCAGAGTGGTCATCCAAACTAAGTGTTTTCTCCATTAAGCTTTCAAGTTTAGCATGTGTGTTAATCTATGTAGGTCCAAGTCATAAGAGTGAGATACAGGGAACATCTACAAGGACCAAGGCCAACAATTAGGAGTAAAAAGTACCTTTGAAATGTGTTCTAGTTTAAGATGATTGTACATGTAAAAGAGTAAAGGAATTTATATGTTTTTATTATTATCATGTAACTATAAAGATGTAATACTACTTTTAAATAATAATGTTAAGTGATGTGAAATATTGTAATGTGTATACGTATAGCATTGAATAGAATTGTAAGTCATTAATGATGTACAAGAAATTGGTTGTCACGTATATGGGTTATTGTAGAATCTATATAAGGTGTAACAACCATAAGCATAGAAAATAAATAATTCATAGATGGGACATTTACCTTCAGTATAATTTTTGTCTTCTTCTTAACAATGTCTAGAAGAATGGGGGATCATATACTTTGATAAATACTATCCTTAGTTGCATTTATCAAAAAGTCATATTTATTAAAGGAGCGATTTTTTTATTTTACAACCAAATACTTATTAAAAAAAGACTTTTGTGGTGAAAAAAAATACTTATGAACTACCCAAAGACTGATTAAAATAGTCACTAATTAAGTAAAATTAACTTAAGCTTTTAGTTAACAAATTTCTAAAAGAGATAGTAATTCAATTAATAATAATAATGGAATTATTCGGAAAGGTAAAAAAAAAGTACCTTTTTTTTAAGTTTTATACTAAAAAAGTTATGAACGTGTTATTTGCGAGGCCGACTAATGCCTTCGTGGACTTGTACTTGGGCCTACCTTATAAATGCGAAACTGATAAAGATGGAACTCATGTTAGGGTTTAAGTTTTTACCAGTGCGAGACTAAGACGCTTTAGTCGTCACCTTGCCGTCAGCGAAGATGGGTATGAACGATGAATTGGTTGCTCCGATTTCTGTATAACGATGATGCCATGATTATTGTTGTAAGATGGGTTTTGATGGATTATCTTTGTAGGTATCTCCAGGGACTCCATGCACAAGAGGCGTGCTACTGGTGGCAAGAAGAAGGCCTGGAGGAAGAAGAGAAAGTATCGTACATTATCCTGTAGTGTGTTAATCTCGTTTCAATATTAATAATACTAGTTGTTTTCATTCACGTAGAGGGTGGGATTGTTTCATTTCATCTGGTCTGCTTCTGGGTTATCGCAGTATCTTAGAAATTTGAATGAGTGTTACGGCAGTGATAGAAATTGGTTTCATGGTCTTAGACTTTACTTATGTCTTATCTTTCAAAAGTAATTATTGTCTGATTTTGTCTTGCAGCTTCTATTATTCTTGGAAATTGAACCCACTTGTTAATATTCGCCTTTGCTTCTTGTGGCTTGATGGTTTGTGTCATAGGTTCCCTAGCAATTAAAAATGATGATTCTTTAATTTCTACATAGGTCTCAGTAGCCTTTATACACTTATTTTATGTGATTGTATGTGTTCATGTCTCAAAAGGTCGAAGTTTCATCCACAGATTCAATATCTAGTTCTCTTGGCTTGGCTTAATGTTATTAAATTTTCTGTATCATTTTCCGGTCTGTTTCTTAAGGTCTAGAAAAGTTGTTTATTTAACTTAGTTTGTATCTGAACCAGGATATAGGTAATTGGTTATGATTATAGCAAGGAGTTTCAAAGGAAGATGAGTTGTCGTTATTTGTATTCTGTGCTTTGATTTTTCTTTGCCCCAATCATAGGAGAATATTCTAAATATGCTGATGTCATTTCTTACATTATTTCTCCCTTCTATCTAGATATGAACTTGGTCGTCAACCTGCAAATACCAAACTCTCAAGCAACAAGACTGTGAGGAGAATTCGTGTTAGAGGTGGTAATGTCAAGTGGAGGGCCCTGAGATTGGATACTGGGAATTATTCCTGGGGTAGTGAGGCTGTCACCCGCAAGACTCGCATTCTTGATGTTGTTTATAATGCCTCAAATAATGAGCTTGTTAGGACCCAAACTTTGGTGAAAAGTGCGATTGTTCAGGTGGATGCAGCTCCATTTAAGCAATGGTACCTTCAGCATTATGGTGTTGACATTGGTCGGAAGAAGAAAGTTGCTGCTAGAAAGGAGACCCCTGAGGTAATTTTAGATTCAGGAAACATTTGATCTCCAGTTATGGAAATAAATAACTGGTCAATTGGCCTTGTCAGGATTTGTGAAATATTGATTCTCTTCATCTGTCTTACAATAAGCTTGTTTTGCTTTTTTGTAACAATCTAGCGTTGTTCGTAAGTTATGGCTCAGACCTACATACAAGGTTTAAAGTTAAGAATTCTTGCTGAAGCACATGCTCTAATTGTTCAGCATATAAGTTAATACCTAAATCATCTGATATGTCATTTTCTTCTATTTTTGCGTTTTCTGTGGGAAGTATCTTTGACTTGGGATCTGAAGTTGGCTTGTCTCTGTGAAATTAATTGCATGTTGGCTATTTGACCAGTCAATGCATTTTGTGGACCATATTTTAGGGTGTGTTCTAGTGCCTTACTTTGGAGTGGTACTTTTTTATGTTACCATTTAAACTCAAGCAGTTTCTAAAAATTCTTGAGTTCACTGGTCTAACTGAAAACAAGCATTGTAACTTGGGAGTGAGATGTGTGTTTGATAGGTTTTTTTAATTTGCATGTCCATCTTGTTTAAATTGGTAACTATTTCCCATATGTTACTAACTTCATGTTTCATTTATGCGTACTTTTGTAAATGTACCTGATGCGTACTAAGAAATAACAAGCTACTTCCACTGAGTGGATGATGAGGTTTGATTTTCAGACTTTATCATTTTCACTCTTATGATGTGAGTTTAATTTGTATCAGTTTGATTGTGGATGCATTTCATATTCTATTATTGAAATATCTAGTAACTTCTTGTAAATTTGAAAGTGGGTACATTATTAGTATTTCCTTTCTGATTTTTCAGAAGATTTTCATCTATATGACAATTACAGGATGGAGAAGCCACTGCTTCCATTGAGGAAACCAAGAAGAGCAGCCATGTGGTCAGGAAGCTTGAGAAACGACAAAAGGATCGCAAGCTTGACCCTCACATAGAAGAGCAATTTGGTGCTGGTAGATTGTTAGCTTGCATCTCATCTCGCCCTGGTCAATGCGGCAGAGCAGACGGGTGAGTTAAATGCAATCATTAAATATGTTAAAATTCTCTGGTCAAGGTTGTTCCTAAAGTTGATATGCCTCAAAATTTAACTCAGGTACATATTGGAGGGTAAGGAGCTGGAGTTCTATACGAAGAAAATCCAGAGGAAGAAGGGCAAGGGTGCTGGTGCTGCTTAAACATGATTTTGGTTACTTTGACATTAAGAGCAAAGATGTGATAAAATCAGTGTTGGTAAAATGTTCTTTCTTGTTTTTGTAGACCCAAGTCATTCCTTTTTGTGCCTCGTGATTTTGTAGTTCTTACTGATTATTACAACCGGTGCTTAATGGTATGCTTTTCCTCCATTTCGTTGGAAATAATTACACCGGTGTTATATTCTTCCTTGGTCACATTTTTAGTTTAATGACCAATGAACAAGAAGCAATGAGATGCCCGCTATCTATAAATCTACAGGGGATTCACGTCCTTTCTTTTTCCTGCCCCCATTTATTTTTAATGTAATTACACAGCTAGACAGAGTTAAGTGGGAGCAAATTGTTAATAGTTATTATTAGTTTAACAAGATTAAACTTTTATCAGTTAAATATCTGGTGAGTTCCACAATTAATAATTTAAATTAATGATTAAAATTCCAAACTTGACCAATAAACCCTAATTGTGAAACCTACCAAATGCTTAATTGAATCCACCACTTCCTCTCTGATTTGCTCCTGTTGTTTCTTTTTGTTTTTTTGGTTTACAAAGGAATAGAAACTAAATTAACGCAGTGCTCGAGAATACAACGCTTGCGCATCTTTGTGGAGGAGCTTGAGGATTACCATTGGAGGCTCCTGTAGGATATGCAGACTCAGACTTAATAAGATTGCGAGAGCTACCAGGTTGTCGGCACACTAATTCCCTTCACGAAAGGTATGCGGAAGTTGAACCTCCCATACTTGGTGTAAGAGACCTCGGATATTTGCCACAAAAAATTTATCTTCAGTCAGAACTATATGGGAGGAAGAGAGAATATTAATAACCTCTAGAGAGTCCACTTCAACAATAACTCGTCGATATCTCATTTCCTAGGCTAGCTTAAGTCCTGAGAAAACATCTCAGAGTTTTGTAGTTAAAGGTGAACCTGTCCTATATTCTGTTGAAACCCACCACACCACTTCCCTTGACAATCTCTAATTAAACCTCCGGCGGAAGCGTTGTTGGACCTTTGTTTTACTGCGCCATTCGAATTTACTTTCACTCAACCCTCCAACGATTTAGTCCAGCCCACATAGCTACCCACCCGCAAGCCCTGTGTCGGAAACATGCAGTGTTCCATAGCTCTTGCTCGTGCTATCCAATTTACATAATCCATAAGGATTTTGGTACCTTCTTCCAGCCATTCAAATCCACTCTCAAAGAGGCTGCAGTTCCGCCATTTTCATAAGAACCAGCATGTAACTCCAAAGATTGTGGCCCACGCTACTTGCTGCACTTGTGAGTTCTTCATGAGATTTGACTTTAGCCACGTCTCCTCGTCCTATTGAAAGAAGCTCGTATCTACCACCTAAAAAGGAAATTTATACCAGAGAGCTTTCACTCTTTGGCAGTCCCTCACTGCGTGTAATGATGAATCTGCTTGCCCACAGACATGACATCTGCTATCCATGGCGATATGTCGAGTCACATGTTGTTGATTTTTCAGTAGTTTTCTTTTAGCTAAAAGCCAATGAAACGACCTGATATGCTGAAGTCCTGCTCATTTCCATATAACCTCCTAAAGACGGTGATTGATGTTCGTGGGACGACCTTCAATTAATTCATATGCAGATGCCACTGTGAACCCTCCCCCCTAATGATTGGTTAGCCCCCACGCCAACCTGTCGTCGCCTATACTTCGACAGTAGGCCGGATAGTCGTAAGCTCCATACAAACTGTAGGAAGAAGGTATTGTTGGAACACATGCCAGAGCCAAGTGCCCCATTCATTAGTAAAATCCGTGATCGTATCGTATAGGATACTATAAGGAATTTGAGAAGTTGCCACAAGGATTAGTGGCCCCCATCCATTCACTCAGTTATCTAGCCAAAATAACACACGCCTCCCATTTCCCAGAATCCATTTGCTACCTTGCCGAACAAATTGCCATGTGGCCGATATTCCTCTCCAAATTACTAAAGCCCCTACCATATCGATTGTTCGGGGTGTAGCGCCCCCATACCATATAGTACCCACCGGAACGCCCGTAGGTCATTTCGGTACGTATCCTACGATAAGAGACCACTACTGACAACCACCACTAAACTCCCCATGGCATC
>JANVCL010000007.1:9967807-9978953 GCA_026546855.1 Erythroxylum incrassatum
CACTTAAACTTTCATAACCCAAACAAATCTACTCAAATTTCAAAGTCATCAAAACCAATCAATCAATTTTCTTAAAGCATAAAATTATCTCTAACACAATTCATATACAAAAACACTCATTTCATTTCATTTTAATAAATCAAATCTCTAAGAAAAGTTCGGGATCCAACAGGCATGACACAAGGACTTGAAGGAGTTATGTTAGCTCTAATACCAATTGTTACAGGTCTTATGAGAGAATCAATCACAAATGTTGGCATAAAGGGTGGGAGAACTCATAAGCCTATAAACTTCACATCAGCCTCTCTTATTACTAATGTGGAACAATTAGACCGTAACATTTATTTTTCAATAATTTTCACTTCTGTTTTTATGTTGTGGTTTTTACTTTTTATTTTTTCCTTTAGTTTATGTTTTTTAATTAAAAAAACTTATTTGGTTGAGATTTCTAATATAAAAGCTTAAAATAAAAACTTGTTTGGTTGAGGTTTGTAATGAAAAACTAAAAACAAAAACATGTTTGGTTTTTTTAATGATACTTTTATGTTAATTATTTTTAAAACAATATATTTTGTTTTTAAATTAATTAATTGTCATCATTGTTAGTGTTAGGATATAATTTATATATGTAAGTAAATAGTTTTGGCATTATTTATTAATTTGACATATAAGATATTAATTGTAGTTGTGATAGAATCCTACATAATATTGAAATCTATTATCATATTGGTATTTGAATGGTGTACAGCTGGATTTTGTGGATATTGCGGATAAAAGAAAATAAAGGGATAAGGTTGTTGCGCATTTGAAGTGGGATTCTTATTGCTTGAGTGGATTGTGCAAGTCTCCTATCTATAGTCGAAGTGAATCTTATGTGAGATTGGTACAATAGCATGGTGTGCGTTAATTGTTGATTGGGAAAAATACGCTGCGACAATCTTACATGTCTTGGTTAATAGCTGGATAAAAAATTGTGTGATTGGTGAGACAAGTTAATGGTGCAATGAGTGGAGTAATTGTGCAGTGAGTGTGTCTTCATTTATAGGAGAAGTAAATCTCTGTAGGTGTGTCTTCACATATAGCAGAAGTGAATCTTGTGTGGGTGTCTTACAATTAAAGTTGTTGTGGGTGTTAATTGGATATATACCATGGGTTTTATAAAAGGAGGTGTATGCGTCAATTGCTTTTGTGTGAAAAAAACTAAATAAGAGTTATACCTAGATGAGTCTTCTTTGGATGTGAACTTTTTACAAAGTCTTGGTGCTCTTCGTTCTCTTCGGAATTTAAGCATGGACATGATGGATGCTTCACAGATACTTTGCAAATATAATTTGGCTTGAGACTTTTTCGTCGTCACTTTCTAAGCTCACTGGCAGTATTCATGAATCTTTCAGAAACAACAACCATTTTTGCGCACAATGATGATGATGATGAGAGCAACGATTATTAATTTATTTATTTATGGGTTGTGTATACTTTGGTTGGTGAATGTGTTATTGGTGCAACTGTGGCTTCATGTTGGTGGCTTATATGAATTAGCCTACTATTGTTGCGACGACTTCCAGATTTATTTCAGTGGAGCTAAACCTTTCATAAAGTTGTTCTTCTCTTTTATCTCAAGTATATTATTGTTTTATTCTTAGTTGATTGATCACGTGAGATGTTTATTTTGTATCCTTATTATCAAATAATATCGAGAAAATTCTCTATTGAGATTAACATGAGTCGGTCGTGTTATTAGGTGTGAAATTCTATCATGGGAAGTGAAGTTGAGAGATAGTGTCAAGGGTTGAGTGACGTCAACTCAGTAAAGCCTCGGATAAATCTATTGTACTTCGGTGAAAGTGATTAACCTAGGTGAGGGCCCCACAGACGTAGGCAAAGTGCGTTAAACTACATTACCAAATTTCTAGTGTTATTTGTTATTTCGTTTTTGATTGTTTTTGTTTTTGTTTATGCTAGAGAGGTTTGCGGTAAAATTAGAAAGTTTGCGAAATGACTACCCCCTTCGGCTTTTCAATTGGTATTAGAGTGAGATCATCGATTCAAAACTTGGTAGCAAGTTGGTGTAGATCTTAGTTTCGTAAACATGGCCATAAGAGAAGGAGCATCAATTATCAGGCCACCGCTATTGAATGGTTCTAACTATCCTGCATGGAAATCACTAATGAAAGTTTTCATCCAAGCTCAGGGCACAAAAGCTTGGCATTCGGTGGTACATAGGTGGACGCATCCAATAATTACTGATGATAAAGGAGAGGCAGTTCAAAAAGATCCAGTTGAATGGACAAGAGCTGAAGAAGAAAGTGCACTTGGAAACTCACAAGCAATGCATGCGATATTCAGTGTTGTCGATGAAGGATGCTTCTCAATAATATCAGCCTGTGAATAAGCTAAAGAAGCGTGGTATGCATTGCAGACTATTCATGAAAGGTCAAAATTTGTGATATTATCAAAAATACAGATGTTAGCTGTGAGGTTTGAAGAGCTAAAGATAGATGAAAATGAGACTATTGGAGACTTTCATGAAAGATTGCGAGATATAGCCAATCAGGCACATCAACTCGGGAACAAATATTCCAATATGAAACTAGTCAAGAAGACGTTGAGATCACTACCTCTAAGATTTATTCTAAATATTGCAGCAATTCAGGAGGCTCATAACACCAATGACTTGTCATTGGAGAAGGTAATTAGAATTCTTACAAATTTTGAAATGAATTTGTTGAGGGAAAATCGAGAGAAGAAGAAAGGATTAGCATTGCAAGCTGAGATTGGTAAAGTCGTGAATGACTTAGAAGATGAATCTAACGAGAATGAGGATATAGAGCTATTAACACGAGAATTCAGTAAGTGGTTGAAGAGAGTGAAAAAGGACAGATTCGAGTTTAGGCAAAAAGGCGGGAGCTCATCGAACAACAACTTCAAACAAGTCAAAACTCAAAAGGGAGAAAGAAAGGTAAAGAGAATTCAATGCCATGAGTGTCAAGGCTTCAGACATGTTCAAGCGGAGTGTGCTAACATCTTGAAGAGGAGAAAAGTAAAATCCTATACAATTACTTGGAGTGATAATGAATCTAGAAGTGAAGAAGAACTTGTGAATAGTGATGCATTAGTTACTTTGTACAACAAAAGTACAGTTACTTGTTTAACAGTAACCGAGAAGGAAGTAACTGAAGACAGAAAAAGTGAGTAAATCAGAAAATTTCGGGAAACACACAGACGATTCAACTCAAATCTCAATCTCAGATTATGACAGTGATGATAGTACTTTAGATGATAAAAAGAAAGGTATTTATGAAGCCTATAAGTTAATATATGAAAAATGGGTGAAAATATGTTGAAAGAGAATCTCTCCATGAAGAACACAATCCAAGAGTTAGAAAAGAAATTGATGTTGATGTCAGATAAGATTAATAAAGCTAGAATGAAATTAGTAAGTACAGAAAAGGGATTGAGAATGTTGAATGGAGGCATAGAAAAACTAGAAAAGTTAATGGAAATTGGTAAGGTTAGAGGGGATCTTCAAGGCATTGGTTATAAGGGTGAGTGCTCTAAAGTGAATGAGAAGGAAGATGACATATCCAGAATTGTACAAGAAGAAACTTTGAGGAAGAATCAAATATTTATGCTCACGTGTCATTTTTGCAGAGTTATCGAGCACATAAGGCCGAGATGCTACAAGATGTTACAAATGATGTTTTAAAGGAGTCAAAACTGAAAATCTAGACACTCTTCATTAAATTTCTAGCAACAACCCATGGCACCGAAGCAAACTTGGATTAGCAAGGCTCAATCACAGACACAAATACATTGTGAAGTAAAAACAAGAAATTGTCCAAATTCACAGTTAGTTACTACTTTTGAAGAAATTGTTCAGACAAAGGACAAGTCAGTTACTTTAGAAGAAGAATCGATGACCGAGATAATGTGACGAGGAACAAGCCCAGGTTTGAAATTCTTCGAGGGGCACAGGGATTGTATACTTTACATTTTTGAAGTATTCTTTTATGTTGTTTTAAAAAAAGAGAGGAAACGATAAAAATTCTTATGTAGTTCTTTAGTTTTTATATTGCCATTGTCGTCCCATCTTTTTAGTAATTTGCATTGTGACTTTTATCTGGCTGCACCGATGACCCTTTAACTCTCTCATCAGTGTGGGTCTCTCTCGGGTGTCTCTCTCTCTACACTGAAAACACTCATCTTTATTTGCTTGGGTTTATGAATTTGATCAGTTTTATGAAGATGGAACTGAAGTAAGTAATGATATATTGGCATGTGTATTGACTGGTGGTAAATTGTTATCTTGGCGTGCTTATGATTCTTCCAAAGCACCTATTGTTTTGAATATTTGTAATTGTCTTTGGCTATGATTTACGTGATATGTGGGCTAAAGTAGTGTCATTTTTGTGTGGAGGAACGATGGGGGCATATGGTGACTTGGCAACTAAAGAATTTAGAGCTTTCTTGGATGATATTTTGTAGCTGATTTTGTGAGGATATTATCCTGATGTGTTGTTGATTTTGGTGGGCTGTAATGTTGTTGATTGTGTGTGATTTCAGCAATTGCGTATTCTTTAGTTTTTGAACAACTATTGAAGGTTGTCTTGGTGGTTTAGTGTGTGGATTTTGGTAGTTGTTTTCCTCTGATGTTTGTATGATTTTGTTGGATTGTTCATTGACGATAGAGTGTTAATTTTGTGGTTGTCGGTTTTGATTAGTGCTGTGTGAAAACACCAAAAGTTTTCATGATCTTTGCAATTGTCGTTCTTGGTCGATGGTGTGATTTTCATTAGAATGATTAGGTATTGATTGTATGTATTTTGTTGGTTGTCATTAGTGGCAGTAGTATGCGAAAAACTCCAGCAGCTTTTATGAATTTTGCAGCTCCGATGTTTGTAATGCTTCGGTGAAGAAAAATTCATGTTTATTGGTGAGTTTTCAACTGCTGTGTGTGAGGTGCTCTGGTGATAATATCAAAATCCTATAGCAGCGTTCTTGGTGAACAACTTTCGATTCTTTCGTTGATGAAGCGACATATTTAGGAGATTTGCTTTTTATCTCAAGTGTTGTTTTTGTTTATGTTCATTATTACTTCTATCACTTGAGTTATTTTATTTTCATCCATATCATCAAATACCGTTGAGGTTAGTACGAGATCGTCATACTATTAGGTGTGAATTACTTTCACGGGTTGTGAGGACAAGAGATAATGTCAAGGGTTGAGTGAATTGGCTAAGTAAAGCTTTGTATAAAACTATTGTCATTAGTGAAAGTATTAAGCTGGGTGAGGGCCCACAAATATAGACAAGGTGTGTCGAACTGCATTATCAAATCTTGGGTGTTGATCTGTTTATTTTGCGTTCAATTTTTCTATTTTCGTTTGTCATAGAAACAACTGCAACTGAACCAAAATTTTTGCGAAACTGAATCATTTCAAATTTTCAATAACTAATGTAATTAAGCAAATAAATTATACTTTTAAAGAAAACTGTCGTACTAATGAGAACTCACATGAAATAAAGAAACATATAAATTGGAATAAAAGAGAAAGAAATAGATTAAAAGGGAACAAAATAAGAAAAAGGTTAAGTCCATGAATGGTCGGTGTTCAGAAGTAATTAGTTGGGTTAGAAGTGAGTCTCAATTTTTTAATGATTGCTCATCTTTTAAATTTTGGCTTCTTTAGCTTTCTTGATGCAAAGAAAAAAGAGATGGTGAGTGTGAAAAAACAATTGTACATTAGGATGAGAAGCTGAAATAAAAAGGAGTTATGACTACATATATATAACAACAAGAATTTAATGAAAATTTCACTGATCAATATGAACTGGTCAATTGATTTTGATTGCACTAAGCTAATTTGATTTGGTAATTGGTCTTTTGGCACTAAATTTTTTATTTGACTTATGTTACGGTCTAAACAAAACAATTAAATTCTATCTAGACCAATTAGAGGCAAGTGCACCCTGTCAACAAGTAATATAAAACGGTAAGAATCGGATATCGTTCTCAAGGGAATTTCAATACGCAAGAAAATTAAATTAAACGATGAAAAATTACTCGGATGATCAAGAATTGATTGATTTGAAAATAAAATAAAATAAAATAAGCAAATCAGGGAAATATGAAAAATGCAAGGTATGAATTAAAACAACTAGAATTATTCAAATTACAGAAATCAATTAAGATATTAGATTTCAATTGGTTGGACACTAAAAATTGTAACCGTGGATTGATCTAGGAATTACTTCACTTAAGTAAGTTGAACCTAATGTTCATGGATGTTCCCTTCTCTTTTAAATCCAAGTCACCTACTTGGTTTATAGATAATTCGAATAAAAGGCGTTAAATATAAGAAGCCTAAAATTAAGTTCGTTAATCGTAGGTATCCTCGCCCAAGATCTTAAGGTTGGTCTACACTTTAGTCTCAAATACATCGCTTGATTAATTTTCTGACAAATTAAATCCCATTGATTGTGACATTCAATCATCTAAGGTCTTAATCTAGATGATCAAGCTAAATTAAGACTAAATATGCATTCAATCAAGCAAAAATCAACACTACAAAAATTATCCTAATCCAATATCAATCTTAACCTTAACCGTAAAGAAAAACTTACTAACACATATTTATCAGTATAACATAAATCATGGTCATAATATATGTTTGCATTGATTAAATCCAAACAATTAAAATAAATAAGGAATTAAAAACACCCCTTTTTCGCAGCTGAATTTTTTCGCACCACTAGCTTCTTCTCTTCTTTCACTATAATGCTACTCTCCTCTTTTAACGCAGCTGTGAACTTCCAACCCTCTCATTCAGGCCCAGTTCTTCTCTTCCACCAGCTGTCTATGTTTCGTTGCTGTCCCTTTTGCCATCAGCTGCTGCGTTGCTGTCCACCAATGGAGGGTTGCGTCCTTCAGTTGCTTCAACCTCAACGTGGATGCTTCGTTTGTTGCTTATCACCCAGCTGACGTGTGTGTTGTTGTAATGTTATTTTCGTCCACCAGCTCAATGTTCTCTCCATCTAGCCACCAGCTGTCTTCATTGTGTGAGTGGAGAGTGTCGAGTGAGTGAGCGCTGTGCGTGAGTGATGGAGTGCTCCCTTTCCTTGCCACCTCCTGCTTTGTTTTTGTGTCTCCCTATTCAGTGATTTTTTTCAGCTGTTGACGTGTGGATGGTGACTGTTAAGTGATGAAGCAACCTCTCCAACAGCTAACGTTTAATCCCCTTTTTTTATGCACCAGCTTCCAGCCTCAACGTGTGTGGGTGGAGAGTTTTTTAACGAAGTGGAGCTGCTATTTTGGTGGAGGTTAACTGCGTGGAAGTGGGATGTCTTCGTGAAGTTCTCCCCAAAAATATAAAGACTGCGTGGGTTCTTTTCTGGAGTTAAGGCTGCGCTAGTGGAGATGTGTGGCTGGCTGTCTCATTGGTGTGTGAGTGGAGGGGTCCATGAGTGGGATGCGGCAATGAGGGTGCTGATGGAGTCAGCGTGAATTGAGGCGGTGTTTTTGTGGAGTCTGCATGCATTTCTCTTGGATGGCTGCGTTGTCTCTTGTGCGTGAATAAAGGTGTGTTGTGAGTGCCACCAGCTGCTTCAATTCTCATGCACCCACGCTGTTGTGTTCCTCTTCCTTTTGTCACCAATTGCTTTCTTTCTTTTCTTCTCACTATTCAACGTCCACGCCACCAGCTTTCTACATGATTTTAAGAGATTTTTTTCCCACCTTTTACGCATAGATGATGTCTTGTTCTTCTATCTACGTCGCCAGCCAACTTCTTTTTGGTTTGATGTGTATTGAATGTCAAACTTGCTTCACGCAGAACCAAAATCCTTCTTTTTCTTTTTGCCGCCAGCTCACTTTTGCTCTCTTGTGTTTTAACGTTTTAGCCCCTCTAAATCACGCCACTTGCTGATCCTTTGCTTCAGCTCTCCACGTTGTGAGTCTCCACCAGTTGCCTATCGTCTCCTTTTCTCCAGCTATTTTTGTCTTCTTTCTATTTTATTGTCTTTCACCGCACATTCACATTGTTACTCTCCATGCCTACCAGCTTCTTGCCTTTTTAATTAATTAAATTTTTTATTCAAGGCAAACTTAAAACATTGTCGTGTTTTCGTAAGTGTAAAGAGCTCATTGTGACTTTTTACTCTCATTATCTAAATTCATTATGTGCCTAAAATTAAAATAAATAATTCTTAATTAGTACAATTTAAACATAAAATGTACAATAGCTTAGCAAATTATATATCAAAAAATTAATACAAAATGCTCATTAACAACTTATGTGAAAATTCTTTAAAAACTTCAAATCAATTATTAGAAACATTAATGTCATTCCTTATTTAACATCAATAAAGGTGATATATCAAATTCATTTAACACTAGTTAATTTTGAGGTAAGACTAAGGGTAAATGAAAATAACTAAAAAGTACATTTCTTTTCACAGTTAATTGTCAATAATTATACAATTATGTTATCACCAACCTTAAACTTTACTGAAATTTGGTTATAAATAATTAAAAGAACTTAACATTTTGGATCAAGAAAAAGTACTCGTAAATTCACTAGTGGCGCATTTGCTGATCTCAAGCTCAGAAACATAATACCTCAGCCGTGTTAGTTCTTAACTTCCTTTTCATTTTGCCAGTGTACTCAATGATAACTAGCCTACATTTCGACCTTACATTCTAATGTGAGAAGAAGTACATTAGTGTCATAAAAAATAATTTTTTTAAAAATGAGATGACGTAGACCTCCCTAGTTTTACTTATTTTAAATTATTTTTATTTTTATATAACTAAAAATATATTTTATATATTAAAAACTCTTTTAAAATACTTTTACTTATTAATAAGAAATATAATGCGATTGATTATTAGATACGTGACGGAATTTGTTTAAGGAATCTATGACTTGTAACAACTTCTATTTACTTTTCTTGGCTTTGAAAATTTTGCAAGAATTTAGGTTTACGTCTTTCTTCTTGTCTTAGTTTTGTACAATAACTCCTATAATTTGAGTTAAATAATTTTATAATAGATTGGATGTTAGGATTTTATGAATAGAAGGAGACTGGTAGCTACAAGAGGACAGGCTTAACCTCGACTTTGCCTGGAAACGTTCAAAATCATTCTCATAAAGTGTAGACTTTGTTGCCAACGCCATGCATGGTCCTACGCTCTTTTCAGAAGTTGCTTGGAAGTTGGCCACTTGACCCGAAATATAGACGATTCAACTTCAAATTTTCGAGGTTGTGTAAGATTTGAACATTATATCGGAACTCAACTAATCTGGAAAAGGCAACAGCTAGCGTTATGAATGGTGCGAAAACACTTGTTTTGGTTACAGAAATATGGATCTACTTTGTTCTGCTCTCAGCTACTTTTGGCACCTCAACTATGGCCAAAATGAGTAACATGGAAAAACCAGGTAAGGTTTACATAAATCCTGCAGGGCTTAATTGCAACCTGTCAGGGTTTTATATTTGAACCAAGGCTCCATAGGCGTTCTATTTAGTGAATTAATTTTGCTAGAGTAAAATGATATATCTACATCATATTTAGTGAATTAATTTTCAAATGTCAAGGATGATGAATTGTGTGAAGTAAATATCTACTTGAAGTAAACATCTAATGTGAGTTGTCGTTGTAAAATGAGACAACTCACATTAGAGAGCAACTGGGGTTTAAGAAAATTACATCTTTAAAGTGAGGCAAATGCCCTAGTAAAAAAATCAAGCAACTAACTTAGAACACAAAAGATCAAGAGTGATTTAACTAATTTTCTAGTCGAGTGAAGCAAGTGCCTCAATCAAGTGAGAAAACTCACACAAAATGTAAATGTCTAAAAATAATATAAGTAAAAATAACTACACATTTATGAGAAAAGTTATCTTACTACGTGTTAACAAGAGAGAGAAAAAGGGAGAAAGAAAGACAAAAAAATGAAGGAAAAAAGAGTGCCAAAAAGAAGAAAAAGACGAGATAATAATAAGAGATGTTATGACAATAAATTTTATTTAAAAAGAAGAAATGTTCTTTTTATATAAATAAATAAATTTAAAATTTTTTATTTAATTAATAAGTATCATAAAAATTGTAATTATTCCCAAAAATTTTAAGAAAAAACTTCCATAACATTCTAGTGTGAGAAAAAGTATATTAAAATTATGAAAAATAATTTTAAAAAGAAGAATTTAGATCTCCTTAATTTTAACTTTTTTATCTTTTAATTATTTTATATAATTAAAAATATATTTTTATGTTACAAATTTTAAAAATAGTTTTGTTTATTAATAGAAATATAATATGATCGATTATTATATATGTGATAGATTTTGTTAGACTATTCTAATTTGAATTTTTAATAGTAACTGGTCGGGTCGGCCTACTAAGGCCCGGCCTAGTGAGGCCCCAACTTCAAGCCCAAGCATTAACAGCCCAGTAGTAAGAGGTCGTCTCCCATGCGAACACTAAGACTTACGTGAAGACCTAAACCTAATGGCAACCTGCAGCATATATAAGGTACTATACAACCATGATTGAGGTACGAACTGAAAACCCTAGTTGTCTCTTTGTTCACAGCAACCTAAACTCTCTCCAAATACTGACTTGAGAGTCGGAGGGACCTTCCGGGAAACAACCCCCGAAGAGTCTTTGTTTGTTTTGCAGGTATCACTTAGTCGAAGCTCCATGAGATCATGGATCAGAACAACGATATTCCAGTCCAGCAAAATCCGGCTGAACTAGATGGCGCCCACCGTGGGGCACGACGTCAGAGCACCACATCCAGAATCACACAAATCAACCAGACGGAAGCAGCCAACCCTGTTATTCCCTCCGTTACGGCACCAGCACTGCACAGGATAGCTTTGCCGTCAACCGCCAGTCTCCCACCAGCACATCCCGATTCTCGCGCACGGTCTTCATGCCCGAATGATCGCCTGCATCGCCAACAGCTTCCAAACCAATGTAGAACACAGGTCGGGACAAAAGATATCACTAGTGTCAATCGACAAGAGGACCGACCAATTGCGGCCGTCAATACGATTTTCGGAAGTCGCGTAGCAGAAGGATCGACCGATAGAGGAAAAAAAAGATATGCTGGACAGATCGTCGAAAACCCGTCAGCAAAGCA
>JANVCL010000007.1:10053134-10063605 GCA_026546855.1 Erythroxylum incrassatum
TTAGACTGTAGTGTTGCGATTTATCTCCATATAAGTAAAGGAGTTTACTTCAAGGGAATGATGAGTTTCATATCATGGTAGTAGTTGACTATCAATAATGGCACTATTAAATGAATCTAGAATCAAGTATGTTTTTAAAGAATAAAGCTGTTACTTTAATCTTAAAACATACACCTTAACATTCTTTTGTTACGAACCACAATCTTGATGAGAGGTGAATTCGTATGTGTTTCATTATAATTCTTGATATGATCGGAATGTATTTTTATAGAGTATTAATCCAGTGTCTATATGTTGGAATTATTAATTGAAATATATATTAGGGAACATTCGCTCAAATATTATCACTTCTATATGTTTTACGGAGTTTGGTGATTAAACTGACACCAGTAGTTTGATGGACTAGCCACCCATCAAATCTTAACACCAAGATGATATCTTGTGTGTTAATCACCATATAGAGTAAAACGGGAGATCTTGAACGAAAAACCAACATAAGGGTACAACAGTAATTTTACCCATTATTGTGTGGATGGCTATAATAAGGTTTATAATAAAGTTTGCAATTGGACATCTTATTTGAAACGTATATTCTCATAATATTTAGTAATTCAAAAGTTCAACCAATTGTTTTTAGGGGAATGACATTTGGTTAAT
Source organism: Erythroxylum incrassatum (assembly GCA_026546855.1). Taxonomy (NCBI): domain Eukaryota; kingdom Viridiplantae; phylum Streptophyta; class Magnoliopsida; order Malpighiales; family Erythroxylaceae; genus Erythroxylum; species Erythroxylum incrassatum. The sequence continues at coordinate 10,053,792 of JANVCL010000007.1, forward strand.
AAGCTAGAAGTAATTCTAAATAGATTACATTAATTCTGGGCTTATTGGAGTTTGAATTATATAAGTCTGATTAGATTCCCCATTTTGGCTTCTAGGAAGGTTATCAAGCAAAGTAAGAAATATAAATAGAGGCCTTAAAGCCCATGATTGAATACTGGGCTTACTTTAATTAGAAGCCCAAATAAGCATTTAATATTGGGCTTGACTTTGGTTTGATTTGATTAATTAGATTATTTAAATTGAAACATAGTTACTAAAGAAAGGAGGTCATATTTTGGTTTTTTATACCTACATGTGCAGCTGCACATTTGGCATTGAATTGCTAAATTAAAGGTGGTTTTTTATCATGCTTTATCATCATTAAATGGAGCAACTATCTTATCATTAAATGGTTAATGGTTGTCTTTTAAGGATGGCATGTAATGTAACCTTTTAACATTCATTTGATTAAAGAAAGGAAAAGGTTCAGTGATGTACTCTCTCTTCCTTCTTTCATCCATAATTGAAAATGAGAAGGTCTCATTTAGGTTATTGGTCTTTTCATATAGCCATCTTAAATAAATGAGAAAAGTCTTGTTTATTGGCTTCTTTATGATTGATTAAAGAATGAAGTGGCACATCACTTCTTTCTGTTATGATAACTAAAATGGACAAGGGAGAGTAAATAGTGTTCTTGCATTTTTGACTCACTCCCTCCTCTCAAGCAAGGATAGTCGAAACTTGAATGAGAAGAGTCTCATTCTTGGCTTCTTTCTTCTAAGAAAAATCTCCTCAAAATATTTCTTATCCATTCCCACCAAAGGATCTTGTTAGCCAAGTTGTCCAAGAAGAAAAAGTGGTAGATCAAATTGGTCGAGGATACAATAACAAGGAGAGGATACATTGAAAAAGGAAAGAATACAAAAAAGTCAAAGCTATAGCAAGGATTCAGAGAGGATACAAAAGCGAGGAGTCAAAGTTGTAGCAAGGAATTGGTATATTTCTACCACCTTGTTCTTATGTAAGTTATTTTCCTTATACTGTATCATGTGTGGCTAAAACATGTTGATTTGTTTATATTATTTTCGCTGCGTTTTGATTTCGAAAAAGTTTTGAAATCTATCGTTTTAGCCAAATCTTGTATGCTTTTGTTTTCGATCCAACAATTGGTATCAGAGTCATTTTATTATGCATGATTTCGGTTCCTATATGTGATGCATGAGTTGGAAATTAAATTTTGTATGCTGCATATTTTTATGTGATAGAAATATATATGTGCATGTTTTTCTCTTTTGGTTATCCATAGAATATAGTTTTATCTTGTAAGTTTTCTTCGTTTGATTTGTAACAAGGAGGGTGGCCTATCATCATCATGTTTACTTCTTGGTTTCATTTTTTTTCATTAAGTTTGTAATGTACAAAATTCTGTAATATTGAAGATGGAGTAACCATGGATCGAAGAGAAGAATAGGTAATGGTTTTGGTGTATCTTTTGGTGTATAAGCAAAGTTTCGATTTTATGAAAACCAAAGTGCTTGAATTATGTTTTAAAAAATTTTCGATTTTTTGAAAACCAAGATGCTGGAACGAGTTGAAAGAACTCTACAACTATTATAGAGAGGGTAGGCAAGGAGTGCTAGCTCCTTTAGAACTTAAGCCTATTTGTTAGAAATTTTAGTAATTTTCAATTAAATTGAAATTGACATAATTGAATTTTAATTAAAATTATAAATAATTATAATTAAATACCAATTATGCCTTAATAAGATTTAATATCTCATATTGATCTTAATTTATTAAATATCTCATATTTAGTCATAAAGTTTTTGAAACTTTATTAAGTCCTCCAAATTGATTAAATCACTTTTTCTCTTTTCAACATGTTCTTTATGTATGACGTATTAAGTTCTCAAATATGTTGTCAATGGAAGCAAATTATAACCCTAAATCATATTTAGGATTAGATAAACTAAACTCCTTTAATTTATCTTTAATTCTCTAATTAAATATTTTATATCTATAGGTCAAGATTGACATTTAGCAATATGTCATGATTATCTAAATATTTATGAATATTGAAATGGTTTTAACTAACCTTTTCGTACATGATTTTTTCAAACAATTCAAAGCTTCATCATATAATTTTATAATTAAATATAGAGTATAAAATTAACGTCTACTATATTTTGCGTCCAATCATGTTAGTTCTCCATTATTAGCTATTAATTCAATTTATGATACTTGTAAAATATTTACAAAATATCATTTTACCTTAACCAAGGATTTTTCGAATCAATACTAATCGAGTACAATATAACACTCTCCCTAATTACTTTAGGGTGATAAATCATACATTGATCATTCAAGTACTTCCATATAGTTCATACTATATCCAATGACTAGTAATAAACATCCATTAGTAAATATGAGAGTAATGTTTCAAATGGATTTCTCATATGAGATCAACATTAGTAAATTTATTATGTAACAAATACCCACACATTTGTTTTAAAATCTCTATACTTTAGTCAATGAGATCGACTACTTCTTTCATAAGGAAAACACAACGTATGTTAGTCTTTTTATGCTCAATTAATGTCTTGTTTCAACAGAACAATGACTATGAACAATTTAGGGATAATACATGAATACAATATAAATATTATAATTATGTTCTCATCATAATTTGATTACCAATATATATTTACTACATAAACTTTATCATATACATATGAATATGTATAAGATGAAGAATGTATTTCAATTATTTTATCACTAAATTAAAACTAACCAATTGGCTGTAGGGCATAAACCAATAATCTCTCATTTGTACTAAGTTAATTATCTAAGTATCTTATACCATATCTCCATATAATGATCATACTATTGCTGGGACAGTTGTTTTGTGAGAGAATTCTATAAGATTATCTATAATGAGCACTTGTTTAAATATTACAATTTTAATCTTAATTACGTAAAAAAACATACTTGGATTTTTTATAATACTAATCTCTAAACCAACATGTCTACCACGTGATACATTCATTACTAATGTTGTTATAAACAAGAAATCTATTTCTTAAATAATAATAACTTAATAATAATAGTGTTTTAATTTATTTCATGATAAGCACATTTTTTAACTTATTATTATTACACAGATAAGTAAATTTTTAGATTTAAAATATCCTTTATCCTAAATTATAAAAATTTAATTAAGTCTAAGAAATATTGATGTCATTTGAAATATACAAAATCTTTTATTGATGGATTTGAAATTAAAAGATCCCTATTTTTACTATATATATGTGTGTGTGTGTAAAATAAATTTAATTATTTTTGTGTTAAAACCTTAATGGATATAATAGGACATTGTGTAAATTGCCGGACAAATTATAATAATTAACAAACAATAACATTATCGACGCTCACCACAGTGGTTTCAAAATCTTTTCCTTGCCTTGTTATTTTAAATTTTTTCTAAATTGGAACTTTTGCTTTGATAAAAGTTGGATCCAGATTCTTTGAAGTAAAGGCACCATTGGCGAAGTGCATTCCATTTTATGGAATAAAAGTTAAATTCCATTGCTACGAACTACGAGCACCAATGACTTATATTCGATTTTGACTGATGCGGTGGTCCTCAAATTTCTATTTAGGACGGGGTGCGTTGAATGTTCAATAAGCAATTATGTCAAAAGAAAATCAAAACGATAATAGATTAACTAGAAGAAGACACTACTTGCGTTATGAAACAATTATTGCGCCATTCACTATTATATTTTTAATAATTTAAAAAATAATGTAAAAAAAGGGATGATTTATTATTTTTTAATTATTAAAATAATCAGAAGCATAAATGTCAACAATTTTAATCTTATCAATCTTGTTATAATAAATTGCACGTTAATTCATATTTTTATTTTTATTTTTCATTTTTTTGTTCGAGGTTAAATCTTATAAATAATTTTGCAAAATTATGCTAATAAATTTTCAAAATAACTGCAAGTGGTTTAATGAATTTATAAAAAAATTTATATGCTATTCGTCTTATCGTATTAACATATATTATACAAATTTTAATTTTCAAAAATTTTAAAATTGTATGCAACTTAAAATATTGAAAACTTTAAAAAATATCCTCCATTTTTCTAGCACTTAATATGATGTTTTCCTAATAAAAATGATTTAACGAACAGATATGAAATTAAGAAAATATTCAAATTGATATTAAAGCGTTGGTAGAAGATATAAACGTGCATGTACATATATTGAATGGGATCTGAAAATATGACCATTTGGAATGATTATCGAAAGGCTAAAAGAGGAATTTTAGTGTAACTTCTTTTCGCTTTTGAAAAAGGAAAGAAGAAAATGTATTAATAAACAATGAAAATAAAGCTTACAAGAGGGCCCAGGGGAATACCCTTTGACACTAGGGATAGCAATTATGCCAGATGATTCGGTGCCATCCTACTTCAGGTTAGGTCCCTTATGAGTTTATTTGATAGGACGTGGGTAAGCCTGTTAAACCAATAGAACATATGTTGATTAAGCGAGTGAGGATATAAAGGTTGCAAGTGTCTGAGGTTCTTTGGAAAATGCCAACTATCACCATTGATGAAGAATTCAATTTTGGTATGCAAAGGGAGATTGATAGGAGCTCTTTGCAGTTGTTGTGTATGGGAAAGAGTTCCTTCGCCTGTCTAAATATCGAACCCTAGCTAGGGAAATTAACTTTTCATTGCCAATGGTGCAAGTCATATAGTCCTATACAAGTAATTGATTTAGAAAATATGAATTACTTGGAGACATGTACAACCCAGATGCTTCGTACATTAAGAAAATAGAAATGGATCCACCTTAGCCATAAAGATTTTCTATCTTTCATAATCCATTGCTTCAATATGAAGGAGTGGTTTGTGAGTTTAACAGAAGTAATATTGAGTCATCATTTTTCTTTTGGGTAGAAAATGTCAGTCCATTTAATTTTTGCACTTTCTTTAACTCCCGTCAATTGATTCCATACGATGTCTTTGAGCATACTTTCTATTGCCTTGATGACCCCTTTAAAAAGGAATATATGTGAGCTCCAATAGATATGCAATAAGCTAAGAATGTATTTGATAAGTAAGAATTTCCCTATAAAAGATAAGAATTTATTCACCTAAGAACCTATTCTTCTCTTAATTTTCTCTACAATTTGAGTGCATTCGATGGTGGTAAGTCTTGTTGTTGAAACTAGAAGACCCAGATATAACAAGGGTGGTGCTTTCTCAGCCATTTAATAATTAAATGTAATATATTTCTAAATAAGGTGATTTATAATTCATTTAACAATTAAATTAATTATTTTTAGTAAGAATATAATTAAAGGTTTTAGTTTAGCCTATTAGTCATCAATGAAAGATGAGTGGAGTTTTACCGTGTTAAATTAGGTATATTAAAAGAAAAGTTGACAGCACTTACTAAAACATAGGATTAAATTCATTTTCTCCATAAACTTATATAAAATTTTTAAATTTATTTTTATAACCCAATATAAATTCTATATTTTAGGAAAACAAATTCAAAAGTGCCTAAGCTTTTATTTTTTTAATTTAGTGTCTAACCTCTTATAAATTTCAATTAAGTGACTGATCTTTCAAAGTTTGTACAACCCAATTCAAAATCTTGTCTCTATTATTTTTTATTTATTGTGACATATCCACCAAATGTAAGATGATATTCTATTCGTTGTTAACATTATACAACTAATGAAGATAATACTTTAAACGAAGTTGTACAAGTCTCTAAAGGTTTTTCACCAAACTAAAAGTTTAAAAAGTTTTAAAAATTGAATTAAGAAACCTAAGAAGATTAAACACTTTTGAATTTATTACCTCTTATATTTAAGGAGATGCATGCTTTCATCCTTTTATATTACATAACTTGATATTGTTAGGATACATTTTGTTCAAGCTCATTGTGGTTTCAGTCATATTTATGCATCTTTCTTTATAATCTTTTAAAAATTAAAAAAATGTATTAAAGAATAAATCTTCTGAGGGAGTTAAAACTAGAATTATGAACCTAGGAATGGTTCCTTAATAGATAAATAACTAGGATGTCTCAATAGAAAGACCATCTACTAAAACTATGCATATGAACTCTTGTAAACTCAATTGAGCAAATGTAGAGTGGTCATAATGTTATCCTCATATTAGCTTATACATATAAATTTCCACTTGATCAACTTCATTTCTAACAGTGGAGACAAGTTGTGTTCCTTCCTAGACTACACTTACTTCTCTAACACCATCGACTAGCTATGCTCGATGCTCGAGCCACCATCTCTTATCCATGCTAACAATGAAAGACTTATTAACAGAGTTGGGAAAAACGATTTCTCTGGTCCAAGAAATAAAGTTGTGGAAGAAGCTCCTTTTGTCTAGACTTTTTTATTTTCATAAAGATACTAATATTCCTTTCTCTCTAAGGGGAATATGTACACTAGTTGAGAGTAACCTTAAGGAGGATGAGGTTCCTTTCCTTTTAGCAATTTCATTTTAGAAGCTCAGTTAATAATCTATGACATTATTCTTGTAAAAGACCATCACCAAAAGGTAGGTAAAAAACCACTTATTTAGTAAAGGAAGGATCAACTTATCTTACTCTCTTCCCACATTTGAATACCTTAGATGGTTTGCCTTTTATCACGACTATGAATGAAGTAGTTATAATACGTCGTTCAATCCAATTGATGAATTTAAGGGGAAAACTAAAAGCCTTCAAAGATTGTAACATGAAATCCCAACTAATTAAGTCAAATGCCTTGTGAAAATAAATTTTTTTAGTAGAATCCTTCATTTGGTGTCTTTTGAACAACTATTGGCAATAATGTTGTCACCTACATTCCTTCCTTTAATATAGGCTCCTTGACAATTATAACTCATAGAGTTTAAGACAAACTTTAGTCAAATGGTTAAGATTTTGGAAACGATTTTGTAAATTGTATTATGGTAGGATATTCCCATAAAATCTTTAATAGAATTAAGGTTAAGCTTTTTAAGGGGCAAAGAAATTTGAGTTTTATTGAATTTCTTAAGAAGTTTACTAGAGTTAAAGATCTCCAATTCTATACTGATAGTTTGATTCCTAACTAGGCTACAGGCTTTGTTGAAGAAGAATGTAGTCAAACCATCAAGACTAGGAGCTTTGCTAAAGATGATGCTCTTTAGATAACACTCTATTTCACTAGAGTTTATGGACCTAATAAACTTTAGTAATAAACTAAGGAATTAAAAAGGAGAGTTGCTATAAAGAAGAGTAGGTCTTATTAGAGAGATCTATGATTTCTTAAAGGTAGAAGAAGGCCTTTTTTTTAAAGATCCTTATGGTATTAGATTCTCTTACCATTATCTTTGAACAAGTCCATGATTTTGTTAATCTTTCTTCTAGTGAAGATGAATTTAGAGAAGTAACTACAATATTTGCCCTCATTACGTAACCAATGAATTCTTGATTTTTTTTAACAATGATTTGTAAACTTTAAGCACTCGAGTATAGTGGTTATGGCAACTTTCTCAGTTTAGAGAATGTATGGTTATAGAAGTGATGAGGGATATAGTTAAGAAAGGAGCTAAGTAGATAAAAATGAAGAGGGTAGGAGAATAGAATGTTGGAAAATGGTAAAGAAGATAGATAATGAAAAGAGGAAGAAAACTAGACAAGATAGAAGGAAAGAAGTAAGTTAAAATAGAGATGGAAAGAGGGGAAAGGAAAAAAAACTAAAAAAGGACAAAGATCAAGAAACATAATCAGGTGGAAGGTAGTAAGTAGTTGCTTAATAGAAGAGACAAAGTACTAAAAGAAGAGACCTTCTCACGCTACCCATAACTTGAAGCTATAGGAAGCAAGCCAAACATGAGAGAAGTAAAAAAGTTTATTAAAATAGAGAAGGAAGGATGGTCAAAGGAGAAAAAAATGGAAAAAGACAAGGATCAAGAAGCATAATCAGGCACAAGGTATTGAGTAGTTGCTTGATAGAGGAGACAAAGTTGTGAGAGAAGAAACCTTCTCACACTAGCCATAACTTGCAGCTATATTTTGGGAAAACATTCCCCTATTTTGTATGATTGAGAACCCTCTCGAATTGAGTGATGTATTATATTTAAATGATAGATAATATCTCATGATTAGTAATTAAAGTATCATATTTTAATAAAATTAAAATTTATATAGAATTATCTAATGATTTTTAAAATTTTAGGAACATATAAGAAATTCAATTATGAATTTTTTTTGTAAACTTATGAAATATTTACTATTTATTGGGATTACAAAATATCTAACATGAAAGAAATAAGATATTACATGGTGCATCACCAACATAAGTGGAAATTATTTACTAGAGGTCCTTTCACATATTAGTTTACTTGTCCTAGCTAGGAATCATTATGAAAACTTAAGTACTGAAAAGAGAAATAGATGGAAGCTTTGACACAGGGCTATCATCTCCTTATGATGTATTGATGGTACATCCCAAGTAAGATTGAGACATATGGATATACTAAGACAATGATTTTGTACTTTATCTGTAATATAGGTTATTTATTTTTAAAAGTTTTCACACATTTCGTTAATATCAAAACTTTCTATGTGGAACTAATTCTTTTTAAAATTTTATCTAATTTGCTACTTCTAATATTGAAGCTAATTTTACGCTTGGTTATGAATAAATAGAGATGCACTCTAACTTTGTCATAAAGTAATATGAAGAACTGTGTTTAATTTAAGTTGATATTGGAAAAACAACTCTTTTCTTTTTTCTCATTCTAAATGCACGAGACAAGATAAAATAAGGAGATATAAAACACCCATCTGTCTCCTTCAGCTTCATAATATATTTTTCTATAAGTTTGAAGTACATTTCTAGACTTAGTTTTGTTCTAAAAACAACTTTTTTTGGTTTACAAATTTTTTATTTATGAAATTCATATTTTATTAACTTCCAATGCTCAGTGCTATTGAAGTTAAGATTGTTAATTATGTTTTTTTGTAGCATTTTTACATTTCATTTTTCTATGTTTATATTTTCATATTTTATATTATATGGAAAATGATAATGTCAGCAAAAATATAGTTAAAAGTTGATTGAACCTTAAAATAATAGAACTTAGTAATTATTTATAAGTAAACAAATGTATGAGCAAGAATTTAAGTGAGAATATAAAGATCGATTAAGTCTTCATTCTTTCATAAAACGCGAGTAAAATTTAGTAAACAATAGCTCAAAACACCCTCTCAAACATGAACGTGCAGAGAAACGATTTTCCCAAGTAATTCAATTTCTCCATTAGCTAATATTTGTTATTGAAATATTTAAGTTCATATTTGATAGTTAACAAGTCGTTTGTAATAATGACATTCCAATAAAAAATTCTTTTTATTCGTCCATCATCAAAATGACCTTTACCTATTGTTAGGCGTACATGATTACAAGCCTTTGGGTAAAAGTTTTTGGTATTAGATAGGGATTCTTGGATAAAGTTGTAGAATATTGAAGGAATAAAGTTGTAGAATGTTGACCTAGTTGCAGGTGATTGGAGTTCTAATGACTCCGTGAAATCCTGGAACTATAACTTCAGTAAGTTCTTGTTTTCTAGTTTCCAGAAATAGTCTATGCATATTTATTATTCACTAATGATTTATAAGTAAATTCATATATATTTGGGAGACTTACGATCCCATCTCTATCTGGGTTCAATAAATGTTTTCAACGCAACTTTGTGTAGAAAATGAAGAGAGGATTTACATCTCACTCAATTATTATAGTTTTTGGTTTTAAATGTTC
>JANVCL010000007.1:10087879-10109189 GCA_026546855.1 Erythroxylum incrassatum
CTGAATGAACATCTAGAAATAGATTTCTTCATTAGGAGTACAGTAAGAATCCAAAGTTGTTAATTGGGTTGAATTTGGTTTTTAATCTAAGAAATTGGTTTAAAAATTGAAATCAACACGTTGATTACTTCGAAAGAATTGATTGACAACAGTTAGTTAATGTACTAGATCAGCGATTTATTTCATAAGGAAGTACATGATTTCTTCGTTGGAATGAATTCCTAGAATATTAGTGAAAATTCCGTTTATCGTATATTGCAATTTCCTTAACAACATAATTTTCTTAATTGATTGCTTAGCAAATTTAGGAGGTATAAATTTAGTAATTTGACCTAGTCCTTGTGGATCGACACTTGATTACTGCAACTAAACCTGTGCACTTACAGAGGCCATCATATTACAAGGAGGAGATGTATGAAGGAGGAAAAAAACTTGTACAACCTCCATTAATTTCTATTTTGGTGTAAAATATTAAAGGGATTAATAGCCTAAATAAGCAACATATAGTAGCTAATTATATTAGAGAGCTGCAACCTTTTTTGATTAGTCTACTAGAAAATAGAATTAAAGAAGACAATTACAAAAAGCTAAGTTTCTTAAAGATAAATTGGAAGCTTTTCAATAACCACAACTTTTGTAATAATGATAGAATACTTGTGGCTATTGGGAGTAATGAAGTAAACGCTACCCTTATCCTATTAGAAAAACAAATGATACATCTACCATGGGGGTCATTTTATCCTTGGAAGCCTTTACAAAAAGAATGGCGAAAATTTTAAAGACCAAAATTACATGTTGGGGAACATATTAGTTATGAAACGATTGCATTAAGTTTCTTAGGCAAACAAAATTGTCAATTAGTGAAGAAGCTAGAGATTATCTGGAAGGAACTAATTAATGAACAAAAGAATAAAGTGGAATCTATAAAAGTGTATCTAAGGTATGCCTTTGAAAGGCTTAATTAGTGTCAAAAGGATTTCGACAATGGTCCCTTAAATAGTTCCCTTAAGGCAGTGGAAACAATAAATTGATTTATTTATCTCAAATCTTTGTATTGGACTCACTTGAGACTTGAAGACCATTGGATTGGGCTACGCATCATCACTTAAGCTCAAGAGGAGAGGCTCGCCTATGATCAGACTTGGGAGTACATTGGACCAGGCCTAGTCATGTTTTTATTATTCTCTTTTGTACTTGTTTTAAGTTATATTTATTTTTGGCTTCTATGTATTATTTAGCCCAAGTCTTTTATTATTTGACCTAGATATAAATACCTCCTTTAGGATTAGGGAAAGACAACTTTGATCATATTATTTCTTGTGTGGCGCCGCCATATTAAGAGGAGAAACCCCTCTTTTCAACTTAGAAATTAAACATCACTTATCAATCGAATCAGTAAGTGGCGTAATTTTGATCCTAAACAGCTTTCTTGGTTTGTTCTTTACCTATTATCTAGATTTCTCGAGACAAGTTCTTCGTGAAGTCTAGTAGGTGAATTTGAAACGCTGCGTATCGGATTTAATTTTAATTAATTCAAATCTACCTTCTTCTTATTTCTTTGAATTCGAACTTTTCAATCCTTCAATTATGTGGTTTTTCCATCAAAGTTGATGCTTCCATTATCACATTAAGGAGTTTTGAACAATCCATCTTCGCTCCTTCCGTGTGTGCGCATTAAAAGTCTTTGTTGGTTGGTCCTTAAGGCTATTGTCAACCACTTAGCTTTCTTCATTAGAATTTATGCTTATAAATTATGATTGGGATTTATTTGACCTTTGAAGTTGATCATTTTTTCTCACTACTGAATCAGGTTGCTTCTTTTTTCCATCATCTGGCATAGTTACATTATTTCTAGTTATATAAGAATTATGTATCTCTTCTTGTGACAATTAAACTTTTGGGTTGACTTGTGAGTTAATATGTTAAGGATTTATTGCAGGTCGACCTTAAGATCATTTCTTATCAACGTTTGAAAACTCTTCATAATGACCATTTTGGAATTATCTTCTAATTGGTTTCCGTTGCATCTTTTCTTGCTCCTGATCTGGTCTCCACTAATAGCTGACTCTTATTTCTGATTCTATCATTTCACAATTAATTTTAAGCTTCAAAATTGAGATCTTCTCAAGAAGTGTTTGCTTCATTTTAACTTACATGTATACTCTAGCTTACCCAATTCGTTTTTTTGTTTTTTGCTTCATCGAAACAAAGTGGCCTTCTAATGAAGCTAGTCAAATAGCTTAATCCCAACATAAACTAATACTTGAGTAGGGTTTTATGAAATTTCAACCATAATAGGATGTGCTCTATGATCATTTTCTCCATGTCCATGCCAGGTCTCCATTTAAGTAGAAAAATCATATTGTTATTGATGTGCTAAACCCTTGCTCCATAGCTTTGTAACTTCCACGCATTAAGCTGACTGAAAATTAAGTAATCCTGTTCACTAGTTATGATTTCCTGGAGGCTTTTTTACTTTTAGTGCTTCATATCCCATTGGTGCATTGTGATAAAACTAAGATGATCTATTATTAAGGAAGAATCTTACTAGAGTTTTAATCCACTTGTCTACACTAGTTTAAAGAACTTGTAAAGGAGGGGCCACAAGCTTGCCATTTTTAACTAAGGAAGGGGGTGTAACTTAGGTTAACATCTAGAGACGCATCTCCAACCACCTTAATGCCCAAAAATTCTTGATCACTTCTCTTCCAAAGACGAGGCCTAAGGTAGAGGAGCTACAGGAAAGGGTGAGTTTTGTGTTTGAGAGACTATCTAAAGGGGGCGAGTTTGGGGAGAGGGTCGAACTAGATGATGTTGTTGAACTAGCTAAGGTTAGGGGCTTAGAGAGGGGTGGAAAAGAGGTAGGGAAAGATAAAGAAGCTAGAGTAACTGAAGTTCAAGGAGTAGAGTGAGTACATGATGTTAAAGCTACCATACCATAAATGAAAACTGCCTCAAGGTGTTATAATTACTTTGAAAGGAAAAATCATGAGAAAAAAGCGTAAGAGGAGAAAAAGAAAAAAAGTAGGAGGCTGAAGAAAATATATGAATCTAAAGAAGCTCGGAGAAAGCTTAGTTAAAAAGAGAAATAGGGGAACCAACAACTAGAGAGGATTGAGCAAACAAGTTTTTTATTCAATAAGATTAAATATAAGGTATTTAATAAATAATGACAAATATTAATAATTAATTTTTGTTAGGACCTAATTGATTTGATAAGAATTAACAATAATTATAATTATAATTAAATAAAATTATTAAAAGGTTTGTTAATTATAATTTTAACTATAATTATGATTATAACTAAATTAAATTATTAAAAGGTTCAAACTATCTTATAAATAGATCTAAGCTTTCAAACTATCTTATAAATAGATATAAGCTCTATAAATGTTAATATTCTTAACATATTCTTTTTTACACTACTTGTAGAACTTCTAATTTTTTATATGGATACGGGTAGAGATTAACTACTTGTGTAATTATAATAATTGACAATAACCTAATTCAAATTTTAATTTAAGAAAAGAAAATTAAACTTCATAACAAAATACTCTTTTATATGTATGCTTTAATATGATATATATTTTATGACTTAAAGTGCTAATAGTTGAAGGATCATTCAAATTTTATTTATTTTACTATTCACATAAAGAGATTGAGTATGAATTTTCGGAGTTCAGATCCTCTGTCCAGTTTTATGGCATCTTATTCTGTCCCATGAATCTTAGCCATTTATTTTGCGGATTCCAAGTTGGAACCTACACGAGACCCACATAAATAAATGGTTGAGATTCATAGGACAGAATAAAGTACCATAAAATATGACAGAAAATCTTGTCTCGAATTTCCAACCCAAGACTTGGTAGATTTATTTGGGCAGAATTGTAACCAAACCCATTTATAAGCGCATTATTTGAGCCCATTGTATCATCTTTCAACTTTCTCGTCAAATATCAGACAACACCAATCACTGGCGAGCCAACGGCAAATCAATTGCTTAAAAGCTGGGTCTACAGAGTGACACATCCTCCCATGCTCTTGCTAATTTGGTCGATCACGATCACCAGCGCCTTATGATTTTAACAAGCTAGCACTTGACTAACTTCTTGAACTAAAGGATTATTTAGGCGATTAAAGCCGTCTCCAAATTGATCAATAAAATAAATAAAAAACAAATCACTTTCCCATAAATGTCTGGCAACAACAATGTTCTTTAATGCAAAATCCAAACACATATTCAACCTCAAGCCTAAGAAAAATTGAACCGTATAAGTTAAAACAGAAATGCTCTACTAGTCGATGGTCGCTTATAATAAACAATATACATCTAATTGGTGAATCAAGTAGCAGAAGATCCAATAAGGCAGGAAAGGTCAGACCACAAATCGCTGATGTTTCAAGTTCGCATAGATCAGTACTGAAGCGTTAACAGCGTGGACTCTACGAACAGTAGAAGTGCATAAAATGTGATAGGAAGTAGGAACTCTTTTCTATAGGGAAATGGAACTCGAACTGTTAGCTCGCTTGCAATCACATGTGCATACACTTCTAGATTCCTTCACCACCCGCTGGGATCTCCTTATGTGAAGCTTGATATTCATCAATTTACCAGCCATCTGTTTGTTACAGAAGGAACAAAAACAAACAGATTCAAATTCGAATTTAGCACTAATGCAAAAGAACTTAGTATATAAATGAAATAAAAGAGGAAAAATCAGTCAACCACAAGCTTTAATTTGGTGGGATATAGATTAGGAATTGAGATGACAATAAAGATAAGAGATTAAAATTAAATTATGTTAGGATTCCTTATTAGATAGGAAGTAGTAATAAGTTAAATGTGTTATTTTAATTCACATATGTCATCCTAGTTGGTTAGGATTTATAAATTTTTTATTAGAATAGGATTTAAATTTATTAAAAAGCCTTTCGTACTAGAATAAGGCTTTCAAGAACTATATATCAATAACAAATTCAAATTTTCAACTAGAAGGTGTGATGCTTCTTCTATGAGGGATTCTTAGACCTTAGGAGTGATTCATAATTTCTTACCTTCCATTCTTTGTGCTTATTACAAAATTTCAGCAACAAAAATCCTAACTTCTAGCATATTAAATCCTGAAATCCTAAGCCTAAATTTTCAGAAAAATTCTAACCATACAAAATCCAAAATTTCAGAATTTCTAGCCAAAATCCATCCTTAAATCCTGATATTCCAGCAGCCTAATATCAATCATAATTCATAATTTTGTAATATTTAGCTACTAGGTAATAATTCTTCTATTTGTCCTACATCAAACACCTAAAAGGAAATCCATCCTCAATCAACACTTACTAAGTTTTATGTCCAAGTAGGAAGAGGCAAGTGGACTGATGCTGTAAGCCAACACACACTAGGAAATGGTATAAACAATTTACAAGTTTTTGCTTTTGGGCACTAAAACGGATGGAAGAACAAGTATTCCTCATTTAAACAGTAAGATATGGTCCATTATCTAAGAACAGATATTGGAACTGAGAGCAACATAATTGTTATATTATGGTCTAGGAGAAAAGAACAGACAAACAGAAATATTTATGAAGCGCATTAGACTTCCATGTTGCTAAAACAAATGCACTAGTGCCAACCAATGGACTATCTGGTAATACTAACATGAGCTCCAACTGAATATATCTGAAATATCACATACAACACAAAGGCTGACTGATACTGGGGGTCCTCCTTATCGCCATCCCCAAAGAACTGCTAAAGGAAACCGCAATCAAAGTACCATCATCAGCATGCACTCAATAATACCATTTTGGATCATATGATCACAGACACTCGTGGCAAAGGGGAACAAATTTAATTTAGAAAAGCAAGTGAACAAAACACTGTTTACCACAAAACCACTGGTGGAAGATTTGCAACCAAAGAAAACATTAGCTTCAGAATTTCCAACCGGGCAGAAAGAGGAACAGATTAGAGAATGGTGAGGAAAGAAAGAACGCAGAGGTGGGCTTCCTCGAAATTATAGGAGCCAAGAAATTTATTCAACAACTAGAAAATTTATCGCACATTCAATAACATGATAAATGCATCGACTGGTTATAGCAACAGGCATTATCTAAATAAGTTATGCAACATGCTTTGGTTTGAGCATATATACAATGCAAGCGTATATAGTAAGTATAGACAGGAGCAAAACTTTTGGGAAATGAACAAACCATTCTCCAGACCAAATCTTCTGGTCCCAAGGGCTGAGCTGGACTGGAATACAGAAAATGCCTTGTATACTGAAAGTGAAAAACAAGTTTAAAGAATCAGTTGTCTGACATAAATTAGAAATTCAGTACAATAAAATAACATAAACAGGAAAGGTGACTCAATGAAGATTAAACAACACCAATCACCGTAAATACTAACGAACCATGGAAAAGAATCAGTATGAGAGAAACTCTTCAGTTTCATTTCTTAAAATGCGGTGAGTGTCTAAATATTGAACAGTCCTTGGTCCAAAAGGCACATAATTACAAAAAGGAAATTCCTCAAATGAGAATAGAAATATGAGCAGGTATGAAAATTTATCACGTTGATCAAAGTAGTTGTCTATTAGAACATTAGGAGACACATCTTAAACCTGAAGAATGATACAAACAATTATGAGGCGGAAGAATTTTGTAAGTGCATTTTATTCATGGAATTGAGACTGCAATTCCAATTTCAAATCTAACTGACTTGTGATTTCAGTTCCAGGTATTGGAATTGTTATAAATTTATTGTAATTCAGTAAATATTAAGTTGGTTGAAATTAGTTCAATGCCACCACAAAAGTTGGAATTCTGTCAAAAGTTACTTGTCTGAATTACTTGAAATCACGTGAGGAAATGGAATTCCAAATTTGTCCAATTTTCTATAACAAACAAACAAACAAAAATAGAATTGACAAACCTTTGCAAGGCTCTTCTGCATTTCCCTGATTTGAGAAGGGCTAATACTTTCTAAAAATTTCAATAGCCAACCTGGTTGAACAGCATCATTGGAAGAAACAAAAATAGCTATCTGCATTGAGAGGCAATGTAGGCCTCAGCAATTGATCAAGACAGACCTTTTAAGGTAAACCATGAACTATTAAATCCACCATATTAGACATACAATTGCAACTTTCTTTCTAGGATAAATCAGATCGGACTCATATGAGCACTAAAGTTATTTAATTTCCTGCTCCAAAAGACAAAGTATAGGGACATGATAGATGGTACTAACATCATGTGCTTAGGAAATTCAACATAGGGAAAGTGCTGTTAGATATTCTTATCCATGTTGGGGAATGATTCAATATTCATATGATTATTATTATTTTTCAAGATACCAAGTGTAGTGTCCACTTGATTGACTGAAAATCAACAGATAAGCAAAAAATATACACAAAGCCCTACCACATATCATCAATCCTTCTACCTGGCATGAGACTCAACTTAAGTTGGCCACAATCATATCAACATAGTATCATTTCCCACAATGATAGCATGGCCTTTTTCAAGTTTCAAATGATATTTCAGATCAAAAAGTTCTCCGTTTTCCTCCCAAAAATTGATGAGATTAAAATGATGAGAACTTGAGCAATTTAATCCTGGTTATTACCTAAAGCAACAAGATCTCAAGAGCTCCTAACTCACAGATCATAGTAGCATTTAAATATGCTTTCCATAATATAAGACCTGAATCCTAGAATATGATCTAATCAGTCATAAAGATTAATTTTATTGTAAAGCAGAAGCCGAAAAATAAGATCCTACATTTCTGTAAAGTTGCATTTGTCAGATGAAACTTCAGTGTTGTCATGTTTCACAAAACACAGCTGAGTGCTTAAATTTCTCATTTAGATGAATTGCCAAAGATATGCTTTGTGTAACCAGCAACTACATAACATGTGAACAAGTTCAGATGTATTCTACAACAAAACTATTTAGATATGATACCTACATCTGTCCAATCACTTAAGAGTTACAAAAGATCCATAAGGCAAAAGGTGTTTACTGCATGATTTTTAACTGTACAAATACCTTTTTATAATTGATTATCCCTTCAAATGGAAGCTCCAACTCATCACTCACTATAACTGGAATGCACCCACTAACAATAGCATCAAATAATCTAGCAGATGATGGAGTGTCACCCGCTGGACTTAGGCAAAAGATGGACCTGATGACAGAGTAAGCAAATCCACTATTTAATTAAAGATGATAAGGAAATTGCATTAGGCAAAAGAGAAAAGATAGAAAATGTTCACCTTCTCATGCCAATCTGAGCTGCCGCTTTCCCTCCCTCTCCAGTTGTTCCCTCTTCCATAACCACACCCTTGGCACCACTTAGCTCTGCCACAAGTCTAGAACGAATCTTCCCACCCTGTTACATATTGTAATAGAAGAGATTACAAAAGTATGTGCATCAATGTATAATCCCATAAGTAGCAATTTACAAGCTAGCTGAATCAACATACAAAATAACCAAACTTCCAACATAGATAACCAATGACAAGTAATTCCCACTTTAGAAGAAATTACTCTTCTACCAATAAATGACGATTTTAAGAGTAGCTTAAAATGGGTCCTCTAGCTAAAAAAGAAAGCAAAATAAAAGAAACGAAAAGTAAATATGACATTTCAATACATACATGATCCTAAAAAAAAAGGATAAACAACAACAATGACAATGTTCATTTGTATCAGTTAAGGTGTACAATGGTTGACAACAAATATAATGCTAATTCATAATCATTCAGTTACGAGTCTACATATACCCTACAAGCTGCCTCATTTCACAACTATCACCATTTCTATAGTTTCTTTTGGTAAAAAATCCGCAAGTAAATTGATGTAACAACTACATATAGAATTCTCTTCCAATGATAATCATTTGGAAATCTTAAGCAAGCACAAGCCCCAAAGTTGATAAAAGAAAATTCTATGAAATCAAGACAATTGTAAATCTTATACTTGTTTAAAAACCTTACCTTGAGCTCAGGCTCTAATAAACCAAGGCCGATCATATGCCTAGTATGTGGCTCAAAAAGGCTTGTTTTGAACTCATTCACTTAAATAATCAAATGAATTTTCGAACTGTAATTTTATTCGTGTTTAAAAAATGATCCAAACTTAAACATGGTAAGATTACGGATCATTTATGTTCATGAACATTCAGTTAATGGCTCAGTTATACTCTTGAGAATGTTCGCTGGGATACTCGTATATCTTTATAGTACTATATATTAGAGTTAATTTTATTTGTTGACCAAAGTCAGCTCGAGCCCATGTTGAATCAAGTTTGAACATCCTTTATCTTCTAAACAAATCAGGTGCGAACATGTTGAAGAATGGTTTGACTCGGCTTGTTTATAGCACTACCCTAAAGGGGAAAGCCAAGTAAACACTACAAAAGACGCAAACTAATAAGCAGCAAATAGATAATAGAAAACTAAAGGCAATTGACTACATGCAGTTGCATTATGTTTTCATCCTGATTCCAACCTCATAAAACATCCTCTGTAAATCTGAGAATTTCGGATAAATATTCAAACTAGAAACAAAAAAACCTAAAAAGTAGACCAAAGAGCTTACAGCATTTCTTTTAAGTCTCCCGCGGAAGAAAAGAAGAATTTTTCTCTTTGATTCACTTTCCAACAAGCATTTGGCATCACATACATCAACATTGGGAACATAAGGAAGAATGAGATCTTTCTCCAGAAAAACCTGTCCTGGCTTGTACCTAAAAAAGAGCAGAGGTTAGCACCAACAGTGGACAATAAATTAAGAGACCTCCAAGAAACTCTCCATCTTAGTCAAGTATTCACCAATTCCCTGTGGAATCCATATCAGGTAGCAACCAGATTGCATTTTTCATGAATCTACGGACAGATTTGAAAGACCAAGGATGATGAACAGGAAGTATATGATCTCTTCCTCCAGATCGTTTCCAAGCTGGCTGATCTGTCACCCAATTCAGGACTTCCTATACCATTGGCAACGAAACATCAAATCTCAATATTGCAGCACAAAAATCAAATTTTCATTACAAGATAGAAATCTCTAAATTAAAGTCCTGGAAAGTTAAAAGAATAAGGAAGTGCACTCACACCCTATAAAGAGCCTTGCATTGCTGCTTCTCCAGCAAGAAAAAGCTGATAGTTGTGAAGAAAGGGATATAGAATAAATCGGCCGCCTCCTGTCGCTCAACTCGCACTACACTTTTGATAAACCTTTCCGATTCTGGCGCTATCAAATCCGCCCAAAGCCAATAATCTATTGAATGCTGCAACATATAACACATAAATAATTGATAACACAAAAAATTAGAGAAGCAAATTACCTTACCTGTTCGATCAAGCGATGCACAGGGCTTCCGTTGGAGGTGAGATTATCCGTATCTCTATAAGTATTCATAAACAACCAGAGTAAATCGTAAGTGAATTTTTTCGGCATCTCGTAGACATAAACCCGAATTGGCAACTCCAGAGGGTAGTACGGAGATCCCTGAACTCTCTCGCTCTCTCCAGTAAACATTTTATCATCCAATTTCCTGACATCCTCTTCGGTCACTTCAGCAGCACTCACAGTGTCGTCGGTGACCGGAGGTGATCTGTGTGAGAGGAAGCGCTCGAGAGAAGCAACGAAGGAAGTCTCAAGGCGGAGCGTGGGTCGGCCGGGGTTGTCGTAAGTGGAGGAGGAGGAGATTGAGAAGAGGAGGAAGAGGAGGTAAAGGGTGACAAGAAAGAGAATGAAGAGGAGAACTGGAGATCTGAATCTCGTGGAAGATGACAATAGCTTTGATTGTGGTTTGTTTGCCATCTCTTCTGTTCTTCGGCGATTGTTAGCAATCGTGAAAGCAATCACATCCAAAAGTGCAGACAAGTGAAGGGCGGAAGTACTCTTTTATACGGGAGTAAGTAGCGTTATACCATACATTATGCCAAAAACAGGTAAATTTAACGTTAATTTTTTTTTTGGAAAATCAAATAATTAGTTTCATTAATATATTATAATTAGTAGTAAGTTAACATGTTATTCTAGTTGTTTAGGAATTAAAGAATTTTTATTAGAATATAATTTAAATTTGTTAGGACCTACTAGAAATTGGGTTCTAAAAACTCTATAAATATGTTTGTATTCAACTCTTCATAAATAAAAAGCAATCTAGAATTTTTTTACAAAGTTAAAATTTTAATTAGAAGGTGTGATGCTTTCTTCTGATAGCGATTATTAGACCATATAAATGATTGCAAGTTTCTTATCTTTCATTCTTTGTGTTCTCTACAAAATTCCAACAACCAAAATCCTAACTTCTAGCGTATTAAATCCTAAAATTTTAAGCCTAAATTTCTCTCAATTAAATCTCAAAATTCTTTCGATACAAAATCTAAAATTTTAACATTCTTAGACAAAATCCAACATTGAAACCTGAGATTCAAAGAACCTAGTATCAGCCATATTTCTAGTGGTTATCAAATTGGAGGATGGTTTTTTTATATATTATTATTATTATTATTATTATTATTATTATTATTATTATTATATTTCATTCTTTTTTTCAAATAAAAATAAAAACAAATTTGATCATTTGTTATTTATAATTTAATAATTGATAATAATTAAATATTAAATAAAACTTTGAGATAAATTAATAAAATTAACTACTGATTCTTTGATATAATATGAAATTAACTAATAGTTCTTCAATATAATAAGAATTTGAGATTTTTTATTTGTTTTATTGTTATAATTAACATTTTTAATATAAAGAGCATTGTTTGTCTAAAATGTCAAATTCGTATTCATTAATTAATAAACTTAACAGTATTGTCGTATTGAATATAATAGTTTTTACTTTATTTAAACTATTCACGTGTGTGTGTGTGTGTATATATATATATATATATTAAAAATGTCATTTCATTACATAGATACTATATTATACTATATTATTATAAATTAAAACAATGTTATTAAACTTATTTTTATTTTAATAATTCATTCATATCAAACTAATTTTGTTTTAATTGATTTGTTTTGATTTGTTTTTTAGATAGTTTATTTTGGTTTTAAATGAATTCCTTTATCATTTTGATTGGAATTAAGTCAAATCATTCCTAATTCACCCCAATTTTAAGTTAATTTAAATAAGTTTTATTGATTCAATGTTAATTTGCATCGTGCTAGTATGTTCATTGTTTTAAAGACTTAGAGGGCGGTTGGTTAGCATGAAGGAATGGTAATAGGAATGGGAATGGATATAGTGAGGAATGAAAATGAATATTATCATTATAATGGTTGGTTAAGAGGAAGGAATGATTACTATTACTATTGATAGTGGTTGGTTTGTAAAAAATATTGTAATTAATTAATTACAAAATGAATTATACTTTAATTAATGAATGAATTATGTTTTAATTAATTATATTGCAATTAATTAATTAATAATAATATTTTAATTAATTAATATTTTAATTAATACATAATTATATTTTAATTAGTTATATTTTCATTAATAATAATATTTTAATTAAATATAGTGTAATTAATTAAATAGTAATATTTTATTTAATTATATTGTAATTAAATAATATTTAAACTAATGAATAATTATATTTTAATTAATTAATTACAATATTTTACTTAATTATAGTGTAATAATAATATTTTAATTAATGAATAGTTATATTTTAATTAAAAATTATATTTTAATTAAATATAATGTAAATAAATAAATAATAATATTTTAATTAATTATATTGTAATTAATTATTTAATTATAATATTTTAATTAATGAATAATTATATTTTAATTAATTAATTAAAATATTTTAATTAATTATAGTGTAATTAATTAATTACTCTCATTTTTCTCATTCCTCTCTCCCATTCCTCTAGATTATGAGAGGAATGGAGGATTGCCTAAAACCAAGTAATGAAACTCTTAGGTCTTCAATGATAGGTTAATACCAAACATCAATTTTCATTACATACCCATACCGCTTTTCTCATACCCTCCAAACAAGCACCCCCTTAGACTATATAGAAAAAATCATCTTTAAGTAGAGATGGTAAAATTTGATAGATAGAAAGGTGGAAAAGGGATAATAGAAGTAGATCGGAACAGGATGGCTTGAGTTGGAATGGAGGGGGCGATATGAGCATGTGGACAAGAGATATGATGGGTCCAAACTCCAATGCTCCACCTTAAATTCCAATGGGTGGTGCCGGTGCTGGTGCTGGTGCCAGTGTCCTGTCAGTATATTTCCTTATCATCTTCCATGTATTTTAAACTAAACATGTTCTTTTATTTTATATCAAAGAGATTAAACTAAACATGTTCATTTGTTTTGGTTCGATACAATACGTGACAAGATTGATCATAATATCTAGTGTAAAATTCCATTCGAGGAAGGGCATTAAGGGAAAGAATCTATAAAAGGACTGATAGGGGCATGGGAGATTCTTTAAGAAAATAAAGTATCATACTTGATAATTCTAAACTCGGAAGAATAAAACAATAAAATTTGAAAATTTTTAAAACGAGTGTGGAAGGACAAGATTGTGTGGACTAGTGGACGTGTCATCGCTGTACAGTGAAATGATGATGGTGGTGACAAGACTGTGTGGCCCAGTGGACTCTGGAATAGTGGTTTGTGGGTCATAAAGATTCTCTTTCATCAAAAGACTTAAAAACAAAAGCAAACATCTAAAAAGACGAGTCTCATTATGTGAATTAGGATCCAAGGCATTATGTATCACGAATTGGTTCGTGCCATGATTGAAGACTAGATGAAGAGTTTGGATCAGTTGAGCTATCAGTATCAACTTGATAAGTCTTTTGTCGTTTGTTGGGACTGAGCTCATATGTGTGAAGTTCGTGTAGGAATTGATTAACTCATCTCCATTAAGGCTATAGTTATTATCATTTGGGTCTTGAGCATCGTAAAATATTGAGTTAGACGGTTGAGAAGATCCTGTAATATTTGAGATTGATTCGTCTATGACATACTTAGGACTATTGGAACTTGGGATATCAACTTCTGATGCTTCTGGTTCACCAGGGATAAATTCACCGGGATATGGTCCAATAGTAATGGAAATGACTAATGTATTGGCAAAGTGATTTATCTCATTGAGAAAATCCCTAAGAGATTGAAGCACATTATTTTGATGTCGTGGCCAATATAATGATGTATGATAAAATTGGACACGATGTTTTATATAAAGGACACCAGTATGTGTTTCTCGATATGGACGATGGAGGATGAAGAAGCAATAAGTAGATTGTCGTCTAGCAGAAGCTTTCCATAGAAATTGTTGTGAGATGATAAGAGAACATTGTTGCTTCCATTGGTCTAATGGTTGAAACCATTCCAAAAATGTCCATAGCAAAGAGCTTCCATTGTTTATGCAATAGAGATGTTGATAGAGCTGAAGCAGAGATATGGTGATAGTACAAGCATAAAGGGCAGAGAGTGCCCAAAGATGCCATAATGTATTTTCAGAAAGAGGATCATGGAGAAAAGTCACATTAAGGTAAGGTGCTTTGAGATTGAACATTGTGGGACTTCCAAGAGAGTTATGTTCACTAAGAAACAGAAGCAAATAATAAAACAAACTTATACGAGCAAATGAGGCAACTTCAGACACACTAGTAGGTATACTAGCTATAACAGGAAAAGATTTCTTTATGAAAGCAAAGAGAGGTTATTAGCCATAATACCTTGATAAAAATGTTTAGAAGAGAAAGGAGTTATAGCTATACTATGTTGAAGAAAAAAAGGATACTTATAGTGAGAAAAAGTATCTGGAGGCCATGGTGGATTCTGTCAGAGTAACTTGGATAAATATGAAATGTCAGCACTCCAGTGATTGTTACTAGCATCAATACGTTGCCCCGTGTTAGGAATCTTTAAAGGTGGAGGATCCTGACAAATATGCTTTAAATATTAGACAGCCTTAGTTTGTTCTATTATCCAAGGTGGTGGATTCTTTTTCAGAAGCTTAGATAAGCTTGAAGTGTAAACTTCCATGTGTGGTATGAACTCTAGAATATAGTTACAATCCCGAGGAATTGTTGTATTTGCGTTACAGTGAGATGTTCATCAGGAAAATGTAACAGCTCTTGTGCAATATGTGGATCAGGCTGGTAGAAACCATCTTTGAAATGCATACCAAGAAATCTATTTCTTTAGTGCCAATGATGCTTTTCGAAGCTAAAAGCGTAATGCTATACCGTTTAGTAAGATCTAAAAATTATTGTAGTAAGGCCTGATGTTCCTCATAGGTCTTTAAGAATAGTAGAATATCATTGATGTCAATAATTGCATTGTATATGATAAGCTCATAAATCTTGGTCATTGTTTTCTAAAGCAGTGATGGGGCGAATTTAAGCCCAAATGGCATAACAATCCATTGGTACTGTGCATTGGAAATGCAAAATGCAGTCTTGTATCTCTCAGTCGGGTAAATACCCAATTACCAAAATCCTGCCTTAAAATCAAAACTGGAAAAGATAACAACTTCTTTGAGAAATAGTATCTGAATACTAATTTTTGGAAGAGGAAACTTGTCATCTTGCAGGAATGCATTCAAAGGCTTATAGTCAATGACTAATCTCTTTTTTCCATATTTATGCTCTAAACGTTTATTGACATAGAATGCTTGGCAAGCCCAATCCGAATTTGTGAGCTTAATAATTCCTTGCTTCAAAAGGATTGCACACTCATCTTGTGTGAGCTTAGATCATCAGGGTTCATCCCTGGATGAGTGGCTTTTGTAGGATTGATATCCTGATTCTTCTTAAAAGGTAGACTTATGAAAAAGTCAGCATTTTTCCAAAGAGGATATAGGTGGGAAAATTGTGCATGAGATTCAAGACAATATTTCAACAGTTTATCTTGTAGTGCAAAATAGAATGTAGGAACTTGGTGAAGTTCAAACACGTTCATTATTGCAGTGTATAGACTAAAAAATGAGCAATATCTGAGGCCTGTGGATAGGATTTGCAAAGGTGAGGCTTTATTATATATATCCATACCAATGCGAATGTATAGGCCAGGTAGATTGCTTCTAAAAACTTTAGTCCAAACTGTACATTGAGGAAAGAATCAAATTCTGATTCTTCTTTTAGTGATTAACCCAATCTTGAAGGAGTTACCATCAGCAGCAATAAAATATTCATCATGAGAAGTCCATGCATCAGATGATAAGATATTGGGCTTCATGATCGTACGGCTAGATCAAGTATCCATAAACCCGATAGCTTTTATTGGCTTAATATATTTATCCTATTGAAAGAGTTAGATCTAGACATAAGGTCATTGAATTGGTGTACGATGTATTTTCATGTATGTTTGTTGTAGCATGTATAATGAATCATCCTCTTGAGAAGTAGAGGATTCTTCATCTTCAGATGTGGAGACTAAAACAACAAATTTTGTGTCCTCGTCTTTTTGAGATTATTCTTCAATTAATTCTTTAAAGTTGTTGGAAGAATGGATAGGTGGAATTGACTGCATCTGCTTCAACAACTTAACATCCTTCTTTGTTTTATGAGGATAAGTTCATGCAAAGTGTCCATGTTGTCTACAGAGAAAACAACGTTCAGGCTTCAATCGATGAAAGGATTTCTTAAAGAACCAAACAAATCTTCTCTTTTTACCACCGTTCTTCCTTTCAAAGGTTTTTCTCCAAGGCTTGTAGCCTTCCATCTGTCTGCGAAACTTTCTTCTATGTTAGACTTGATGAAGATAAGCTTTCTTCTTGCTATGACACTCACAAGTCTTTTTATCTTTGCATTTAATCTGAAGATAAGGCTTCTTGCAAGCCTTTTTGATAACTAGACCGCCTTTAATGATATTCTTGAATAAGGAATATTGGTCATATAAGTTATCAAGAGAAGCTAAAGCAAGTTGGTAGAGTTCTTCAAGAGATATAGTTGACATATCTCGTTGCAAAGAAACTATGGTCCTTTGTAGCTCCGGTTGTAGTTGATTTGGAAGGGATGAGATAAAAGTATATCGCAAATTAACATCATTCTATCCATTCAAGAGATAGTACCTTTCCATCATTCATTGGTAATGCTTCTGAATATCACGCTTGTTAAGTGAACATCCTTTCATTGCAAAATATTCTTGTCAATAAGCTAAAAGTCACCAATGAATTCTGTATGGATTACTCCAAGAAGTGTTCCTGTTGTAGTGACTTGGATATACTAAAGTCTTTGATAGTTATTAATACTTTGCCACCATTCTTGCAAAGTACCAGTGAAACGAGATGTAAACTTAGACAAAATATCTGGTAAAGGATGATTTGGTTGAGTCATTTGTAGATCGATCTATGCACCAAATTCATGAATTCTATCTCTCCATTTCTTTGGAGATAGATCGTCAAAAGTAAACTAAGGTCCTAAAGTAGGCTTAGTTTGATCCTGTGCAGCTGGTTAAGCTGGTGTTGGTTCAGGTCTGAAAGGTTCAGTACCTATGGATTCTGCTTTACTTATTTCTAGTTCAACTTTAGTAGGTTTAGGCATCATCATCAGAACATTGGATAATTATGATAGATCAACAAACTATGCTGAAGAATCAGTAGACAGTTTATAAATCTGTTCAGATGATGACTCAGAGATTGTTGCAAAGACTTTAGATGTTTGGATAGAGTGTAACATCCCACTACCATAGAATATATACCCGAATATCCAAAGGACATTCAAGTACATATCCTATGACAATGGTATGTTAGAGCAAACATAATCTCTTAAATGGCATCATAAAGAATATACAATACCTAAAACCTCAACACTTTATTTCATTCATTGAAAAAAGTTTACATTGTAGTCAATGAAACAAGTATTTACATTACCAAACATGAGAAAGTTTACAATCCCTTATACAAAAGTTCCATATGTTAAAGAAACTACAAATACAATCTATAACTCCCCTGATGTCAGCTGATAAACCTCTGAGCCATAGTTTAATCCAAAATGTTCCTCTAGAAAATCTTAGGAACTAGGTCTCCTATCTCGCACCTAAAAAATCATGTTGCAATTTTTGATGAGTTTTGCGGACTCAATGAGTGAACCATTATTGATGATCTCACTCAAGTCAAATGTACAATTATCACACAACCAACCATTTTCACAAACATTTTCCATCTCAATAAGATGTAATGAATGACACACATTTCACATATATTCTTTCAAAACATGTATAACCCAATCGATCACATTATCATGGCATATCACTTTATCATCACAATTTTAGAAAAGATTGAAGTAAATCACACGTTAGTACAACCTTAATATTTGATATACAAAACACACAAGAAGATGGGGTTGAATTGTGTATCCCTTTTTGAAAGAAAAATAATCCCCTTTTTAAACAACTTGCTTTTTCAAAACTATTGGGTAAATGTATCAAGAAAAATTGTAAGTACTTGTATAACACAATAAGAGTAAAATTTTAGAGTAGAAGGTTGAGAGTAAGAATCGACACAACAGATTTATACTGGTTCACCCCAAACAGTGGGCTACGTCCAGTCCTCAGAATTCTGTATGAGATTTCACTAAATTTATCAAAAATACAATTATTCTTTTCGCCGAGCCTCTTCAAGTCTCTTACAGCAAGTATTCTTTTCACTCTTAGCCTCTTCAGGCTATCTGCTTTTCTTCTTTCTACTGAAAGATGTTTCGAGCTTTGTTACAGACAATATATCTCTAGAGTTTAGTACAATGAATACAATGATTCACAATCTCTTTAAAATTAGTAATTTTTTTAAGATCACTAACTTCTACAGTCTTCGACTCCAACTCATATTTATAGCCTTCGTCTTCAACCGCTTCTTGATAACTGCTTCTTTCTTCTTGTTTATTGATCTTTGAAGAAATAGTAATTCAGTTGAGTTCTAAAGCCAACTTAGACTGATTAACTATCCGACGTGGTATCGGGTCTTCGTCTTAGTTTTGTTTCTGCTTCGTCTTACTCTCTTTCGTCTCATTTTCGACTTCGCTTCGTCTAATTTTCTTGCGTCTTACTTTTCGCTTCCGCTTCGTCATATTTTTGGCTTGCGTCTTAGTTTGACGTTAGCTCCGTCATACTTTGACTTCTGCTTCCGTCTCATTTTGTCCACACTTCGTCTTATTTTTGCCTTCTTGCGTCTCAGTTTCTCCTCCACAGCTTCGTCTTACTTTCTTCTATTGTTTTTATTTAGTCTTCATCAAAATATTAATCGTAAAGTCATTTTGACTTAACGGTCTTGTTCTAAATTAGATATATGCTTCTTCGTATCTTGCTAAGCATGTCATGAAAAGAAGAACCCTAATGAATGAAAAGTCATATATGGTGTCGCATAAAAGTTTAAGCCACATTTCTAGAGCTAGGGTTGAGAGATTGATTAAGGAAAGCATTCTCTCAATTATAGATTATGATGATCTAGGAACATGCATTGACTATTGCAGGGGTAAGTTGACTAATAAGGAAGAAGGGTCAACTAATGTTTTTGACTTGTTGAGTCTGATATATACAAATATCAACAGACCTTATACAGTTGCATTATGCAATTCCAAATATATTATGACATTTATTAATTATTATTCTCATTACAGTTATGTGTTCTTACTTGAAGACTGAAGGTTGAGAACCAATTGTGAAAATTCATCAAAATAGTCAGATTTGGCCGTGGAGGAAAATATCATGGCAAACATGGTGTTTCAGGACATGAAAAGGTCTATTTGCGAGATATATGGAATCAGTTGGAATAGTGACTTAGTTCACTATATTGGGTAGTCTTAAGTAAAATAGTATGTTGTCGAAAGGCATAATAACACCCTAAAGGACTTGAAGAAGACAATGTAG
Organism: Erythroxylum incrassatum; assembly: GCA_026546855.1. NCBI lineage: Eukaryota > Viridiplantae > Streptophyta > Magnoliopsida > Malpighiales > Erythroxylaceae > Erythroxylum > Erythroxylum incrassatum. Next base: position 10,107,748 of record JANVCL010000007.1, read on the forward strand.
AACAAGACTAATCTACCTGATTTTCTAGAAGTTTAGAAACTCAACCTTACACACATTCGTGTATGAGGCTGCCCTACTGAGGTAGTATAATCCTTATAAAGAAAAATCGTATGCTCCTTATGCTCATTGCTATTTAGTAAGATATCCCAATCACTTTAAAGCTACAGATTTTACTATAGAAAAAGAGGGATCAGAATAATGGAATCACAAACAACTAAGTTTATGGGATATGATGTCTATGATGATGATGGGCCCTTTGACCCTTCGGATGATAACAGGGTGGATACTACTGTTATTATGTACCTGCCACCCATACAATGAGATCCAGTGGATTTAGATCATTGTACCGTGCCTGTACAGGAATAGGACTGTTGGAACCCCACCCTGGTGAGACATGTGTCCGACGTCTTACGTGACATCTGGACGCGCATCCCACAAGGGAGGGATTCCTCATCACAGAAGAAATCGCAAAATCAAACTTAGTTCGCTGACTACCGAATGGATCTTGACAAATTCACCTTAATTGGCTCTATACAATTGCTCGACTTAGGACCCACAACTTAATCCGAAACTTAAGCTAAATTGAAATTTCATGTCTCGAGATTCATTAGAAACAAAAATCTCCTCAATTGGATCTCTATAGGTCGAGAAATCGTCCAAAATACGAATTTATATTTAACAACTCCACGCAATTGACTTCCTTTGATTTTTATCCGTAAATTATAACTACACCCGAAAGCTCTAATTTGACCAAATAGGGGTAGAAATTTTTTTTCAAAAACCAATGCTTTAAAAACCGAGTAAATCGGAGGTCAAACGAAAAAGTTACAAGCAAAAGAGTGAGAGGAGGTTTAATTTGGGGAAAAGGAAAAATCAGAAAATGGAAGAAAATCAAAAACGCACAAACGACGTCGCTTCGCGCGCGCAGGCCGCTCACGTTCACGGTTGCAAGCTGCTTGCGGGGGCGAAGCCCTTGCAAAGCGAGACACTCGTACTCGCGAGGGTGCCGGCAAGTCCGAAATTCCACATGTATATGCATATATATGATTTCTTTTTGTTTTTCTTTGGAAACCAAACATTACACCTGAAATTTTTGAAAATTCATAACCTTTCATACCGAATTCCAAAACTCACAAATTTTGCATCAATAAAAAGGTAAAAGGAAACCCTACAACTTCCATGAAGGATTGAAAAACTAGTTGAGCCTTTAAGGTCAAAACTGGCGTCAAAGTTTCTGCCTCTAAATTTTAGTTTTCCACAAAATGGCAGAAATTTGGAAATTTATATCTTTTAACACATAAGTCCAAAAATGGTGCATTGTACCTCATTGACAACTAAAAGCCCTCTCAAATAATCAAAAATTTCGAAATTTCCAAACCTTAGACGCCTCCCACAAAATCTATTTTTTTTAAAGCTTAAACCCTTCTTCTTCCCTTCCTTCT
>JANVCL010000007.1:10117823-10135293 GCA_026546855.1 Erythroxylum incrassatum
AATTCCTTCATACAACTTGTAGCCTTATCTCTCTAGTTTACCCCAAATCAAAAATCACCTCATTTGGATAACTAGAGATCAAGTTATGGCTAAAACACCAAAGCATACTCAATAACCATATACATTTTCCATCTTTTAACTTCCAACATTTCATATATAATCCATCTTGTATCTAAACTATATTTTCTTTTTCATTTCAAATTCAATAATTCTCCTTTCTTTACACATGAATAATTTCCAATAATTTCCCACTTAACAGTTCTAGCTTCCATAAAAGGTTCGGGGCCCAACAAAGATACTCTAGTATCAATAGTGGATAGATTGTCGGTGATAATCACACTAAAATCAATTGAGAAGGCCACTGAGTGTCCATGTGTTGGAGAGAAGCTTGCTCATAAGGCTAAATGGATGACTTAAGCTAGCGTGAAGGAGATTCAGATTAATCAACAACTGTATGGAAGTAATAACCTAAAGGAGAAGAAGGCCTCAAGTTTTGTATCGAAGGCTAGGGTTCTACACTCACACTCTTTCATTGTGTTCTACCAAGAACAGGATCAAGGAATCTGGTGACGACATTAGATGAGCAGTGGCTATTTCATCTACTCAATCGCCGACCCATAGATCTTCCATATCTTATCCTTCATTATATGGTAAAGTTGAAGAAAGACTCGACCGCCCTACCTTATGGGATGATGCTGGCAAGAATCTTCAAAGATTCTGGAATTTTCCTGGAAAGAGGAAATAAGATGAAATTGAATATCAAAAGTGTCATCAATTCTTCAACTATTAGTATAATTGGCTTGAAGAATCTGGAAAGAGAAGAAACAGATTCTAAGATGATAGCAAGGATTGAGGGGGAGCTTGTTAAAAAGGGAACTCCCATAAGGAAATCAAAATCTCAATCCACTGAAAGAATGTCCACAGATTGAAGAAATTGTCAGATGATATAAGGAAAAGTAAGGCGATTTCTCAAAAAGAAGAAAGCCAAGAGTAACAGTCAGAGACCCTAGTGACCTTGAAGAGAAAGGGGGAAATATTCCTTTCGGAGAGACAAAAGAAAGCAAAAAGGTCGCCTAAAATACGAACCCTGTGTCAACAAGAGGAAAAGAAAGAAAAAGAGTTGGCTCATGGTAGAGACTCATAGAAGAAAGCACCATAGGCAACTAGTCCCTTAGTCTCAATTTTGAAGGAAGATCAAGCTAAAATGGCTAAAGAAATTGAGATTAAGAGGAGGTTGGAATTTGAGAAGAAGAAAACTCAACCTCAACAACAGACTCCTAAGTTGATTGAAGAGAATAAGAAGCAGAAACCAGTGAGAAGAAAAGCACTCCTACTGCTATTCAACAAAAGAAAAGGTCAGTTGACCACAGTCCAACACAGGTCAATCTTTCTCAACATTTGAGAAAAGAGGATTTGAGAATAAAGATTATTGAAGAAGTTTAACCTGTCAGGAGTAGCAGCTCTATAATCATTAGAGAACCCCTGAAAAAGTTAGTCAAGGTACAATTTCAACCAATCTTGGTAAATAGTGGTAAAATGCACCTGTTGAATGACGGAGAGATAAGGTTGTATAGTGTTCTGCGGGATGAGAGAACCAAACCATACCCAACAAACATGACCAAGCAAAAGTACACTATTTTCCCAGTTACAAAAAGAACTGTGATCAAGATTGTACCTGACATTCAGCCAAGACCTTACATTGTTCGCAATGAGGAAAAAGGGAAGAAGAAAATGTATCCTAAAAGGATGACGAGTGATCTGACAGAAGATCATATTGTAGATGAAGTGAGAAAAATAGATGAGGCATGTTATGCAGCCCAGCACAAAGGAACCTATGTTTCCCATTACATTTCAAAGGCATTAGGAAGTAATTGTGGTCGTTGAACCATTGAGGAAACTTCTCAAGTAGTTGGAATAATCACAAAAGGGCAATATATATCCATTAGGATTGGAGATATCAGTTACAACATAGATTCTCTTGTGCATCTAATTATTCACATTAGAACTTTACTTGGAGATGTACTATACCTATTTAGAAGACAAGTCCCAAGACTACCTAGCCCTGATGACCTTGATCTCCCAGAACCAAATTTACCTTTCAAACCTCCTGAGTTTACAATCATTGAACCGAATGTTCTATCTTTAGATGCATACGACACTATTATTGGTTTTGAAGAAGAACAGTAGAAAGATGATGATCTGCGTGCTTCGGTGAGTAACTTACATCAGGAAGTAGCTCATATACGACAAGATCTCCAATTACTCCGTGCTGAAATGAGACAAATGTTCTCTAAAATATTGAAGCATCTTCGGCCATGATTATTTTTTATCAATAACATATAAGGAGAGAAAGAAGAAAAGGAGAAAGATAGGGGGAGAAAGAAATGAGGAAGATAAGAAGAAAGGAAAGAGAAGAGAAGAGAAGAACAAAAGAAGAAGATAGAACTTACAAAAGAAGATAAAGCATACAATTCTTTTTCAATTGTATATAGTCTTATACTATATATCGTCTTATAAATAATACTATCTTTCTAATCACTATGATTATTTGTTATCATCCAAAAGGGGGAGATTGTTAAGTCAAAATGACTTTATGATTGATAATTTTGATGAAAATCAAATAATAATAATATTAGAAAATAAGACGAAGCAGAAGACAAAAGTAAGATGAAGCGGAGAAGTCAAGTAAGAAGAAGCGGAGCGCAAACTAAGACGAAGTGGAAACTAAGACGAAGTAAAAACTAAGACGAAGCGAAAAACAAAAGTAAGATGAAGCGGAGCACAAACTAAGATGAAGTGGAAACTAAGGCAAAGTGGAAACTAAGAAAAAGTGAAAACTAGGATGAAGCGGAAGCAAAAATGAGACGATAGAAAGTAAGGTGAAGCTAAAGCAAAATTAAGATGAAGACCCGATATCACGTCATATGGATAATCAGTCTGAGTTAGTTACAGAACTCAACTAAATAACTATTTCTTCAAAGATCAAGAATCAAGAAGAAAGAAGCGGTTATCAAGAAGCGGTTGAAGATGAAGGCTATAAATACGAGTCGGAGTCGAAGACGACAGAAGTTAGTGATTTTTGAAAGAGTTAGAGATTTTAAAGCTAGAAACACTATATTCATTGTGCTAAACATTGAGAGATATTATTCTATATAACAAAGCTCGCAAACATCTTTTTGTAAGATAGTAGAAAAGGTGAGAGCCTGAAGAGGCTAAGTGAGAAACACTACTTGCTGTAAGAGACTTGAAGAGGCTTGGTGAAAAGAATACTTGTATTTTTGAGAAGTATAGTGAAATCTCATGAAGAATTCTGGGGACTGGACGTAGTCTACGATTTGGGGTGAACCAGGATAAATTGTTGCGTCAACTTCTACTCTCAACTCTCGATTTTCATTCATATTGTTTTTATAGAAGACTTAGAAGTTAACGACAATACATCGTGATATTTTCACTTAATAGTTTTTTAGAAAGCAAGTTTTTCAAAGAAATTTTATAAGGGGATTGTATTTACAAAAAAAAGAATAAACAATTCAACCCTCCCTCCTTGTGCATTTTGTATATCAAATATAAAGTCTATACTTACGCATGATTTACTTCATCTTGGAGAGTGGATCCTTTGATATTATTAGGAAAAGGAACCTCCCCTTTTACTATCCACATTAATTATTCTTTTAGGGGGTCTGTTACTCATCTTCTTATTCAGATCTCCTTCTAAATTAAGGTTGTGTGGTAAAATCAATTCCAAAACATCAAAATCACCAAATTTGAGCCAAACATTACCCTAAGGTTGAAAAAATGTAAAATTTTAGGTAGGAATGTGGTTGAATTGAAAATTTAAACTATTAAAAATCCAAAAAAATTGGTTAGGTAAATTATTTTGGTAGGTGATTCACACAAGGGAGAGTGAAGGTATTAAGATAAAATAAGGAAAAAGGATAGAAAGCCTTTTTTGTGGTTGATTGACATTTGAATAAATGTTAAAAAATTTTGGAACATGGGAATGTCTCTACTTATGTTTCGTTTTGTAACTTTCTCACAGGCAAGGATATGGGCATTTTCTAAATCATGTTTATCACTATACTAGATTTTAAAACATATCAAACAGACAAGTTATAGGACATATAAATGCTATAGGTTGTGTAATTTACTATAATTTAAAAGTCAACTTGGCCACATAAGTGTCTCCTACTTTACTGTTCAAAGCTAAAATTGACTATAATCGTGTTCTAGGCTATACTTTTCACTTGAGTTATTTTTTTGAATTATTGGGGTGACATGGTTATGTTCTCTCTTCTCCTACTTATGTGGTTAAATACATCTTTAACACTGTCTAAAGCATAGGTATATTTCAAGGCATATTTTCCACTAATTTATTTATCTCCTATTGTTCTTCTAACTTTCAAAAATATCAATCTTTGCTTTTCCATATACCTATAAAAATAAAAAAAATCAAAAAACTAATAAAAATGAAAAACAAGGTTAAGATAATGGCGCTTAAAATATTTAGTAAGTTGGGACCCCGTTAAAACAACCATAGGCCAACATAAAAACAAAAACAACAAAAACAACAACTCCCAGTAATAATCCCTCTAACACATAAGGTTTAGGAAGGTCTAATAGTATGCAACCTTGCCCGTAAGATTATCCTTAAATAAAAATTCCCAAATGGAATAACAAATTTTTTTTAAAACTTTGGTTGAATTATATCCTAGTAACTGATTTTTTAAGAAGTATTTAGCTCGACTTTCTTTTTAGAATTTGTTAATTGATAAGGTGGCTTACTTATTACCCCCTTTATATGGATTGTTAATGGTGCCAAGCAGAGTCTCTCCTTTTTCGGTTTTGATTAGTTTTTTTCTTCTCTTTTTTGACAACTTCAATTCTTGCTTAATTAATGCCTACAAAAGATTATGTTATAAGTCATCATTAATAGAAAACTAGTACTTTTCATTTCAAATTGAAAAGAGAACTTTTTCCTCTTCAAATCTGGGCATCAATTCACCTTTCTTAGTGTTAAAATTGCTTTAATTATATAATAAGGAAAGGAATCCCTAAGATTAGAGGTTAGTCATTATCCTTTTCCTAATCAAGGATGTAAATCTAATTAGGAAACTGAATATTTCAACCTTAATCAAGATATTTTCCCTAATACCTCTAGGATGTCTAACTGACTTGTTTGCTAATTGTATTCATATCCGTATGGGTTTTAGTTCTCTTAGTAATTTTATAACCATGATAAAAGACATTACATTACCTAAACATATTAATATGTTATTTATAAGCACATTATCAATAATATAAGAAATAGGAAAATTTCTTAAACCTTTTAGCTTAGGCGGCAAAATATCATTGAGGGAGCTAGAGTCTCCTTCATATAATGTGATATTTGACACAATATTTATAAAAATAAATATGATATTTATTATGGAGTTAGATTTCTATGAATTTGATCATGAAAGGCTAATCCTTAACATAAATGGAAAGAAAAGAAAATTAAGTACCTAAAATTTATCTTAATTGTGCTATTATAGGCTAGAGCTTATGTATTCAAATTTATGTGGCCTTATGTCTACTTCCAGTAGAGTTAAATAATAGTATTTCATTGTGGATATAGATGATCATTATAGATATGTTTATGCATATGTAGTAAAATAGAAGCCAAAAGGCGTTTGAAAGATTCAAAACTCGAGGTTGAGAAACAATCTAGTAAAAATATTAAAGCACTTAGATTTGATTTAGGAATTGAGTACCTAGATCATGAGTTCCTTAGTTACTTGAAAGAGAATGAGATTCTATTTTAATGTACTTGATATAAAAACCCACAACACAATGAGGTGTGATATAAACTAAATATACTATATATTTTAATACGATTTCTTAGAGTATTATGTTTATATTGTGATGTTTTTAGATGACTTAGAAGTTAAAATCACTTATACTTTGTTCCAAGCCTTATTTTAGTCCTTTAAAGGAAAATGAATGAATTTAGGGAAGATTTAAGTCAATATAGAACAATTTTTGAAGGTTTTAAATGAATGTGGAACACATAGACTAACAATTTGTGTTAGTCTATGTGTTCCACTACCATGCCTATTATTTCTCTAGAATTACCGACTAGCTAACACATTACTAACATACCTCCTTACTTAGGTTGATTTTAAGATGGGTGCATTTTATTTCTCCAAGTGTTTGTGACATAACCTATGATTACCCATGTTCACTATCATAGAGGAAATATAGTCCTATGTCTTACTTTATGTTTGATGGAGATTTGTTATCGAAAAGTTCTAGAATGATGGAACATGGGAGTCTAACATAGTCTCATGTTAGTAAAATTTTAAGGTTTCACATTTTTGTAAGAGAGGCTGATGAAAAGAAAGTTTCTTTTAGGAAAAAAAGAAGAGATTTTAGATGGTTTTGGGAAGCTAAGAAATTAAGGTGGAACTAACAAAAACAGTTGGAATTAAATGCAACAACATTGCAATCCATAAAGATTCAAAAATAACTTCAAAGATACAATAACTATAAGGATTTTTTTATCTTTTTTTAGATTTCCTTTTCTATCATGAACTAATTAGGTTGTAGATCAAGGTGAGATAGACTTTGGGACTTAATGTTTTGAACCACCTGCTGCTTTAATTTAATAAAATTTATAAGTTTTATTATGTTGACTTAAAGGAATGAAAGTTGAAGATTCAATAATCAATTTCATATATTACGATCCAGGGATGATATGTATGAATATGTCATAACACGAATAATAAGTGTCATATAGGTTGTTAAATATATAACTATATTGTAACATCCCACTATCATAGAGTATATACCCGAACATCCATAGGACATTCAAGTATATATCCTACGACAATAGTATGTTAGAGCAAACATAATCTCTTAAATGGCATCATAAAGAATATAGAATACTTTAAAAAAACTTTAACACTTCATTTCATTCATTGACAAAAGTTTACACTGTATTAATTGAAACAAAATTTTACAATCCCTATACAAAAGCTCTATATGACAAGAAACTACAAATTACAAACTATAACTCCTCTGATGCCATCCGACAGACCTTTGAGCCATAACTTAATCCAAAATGTTCCTCTAGACAATCTTAAGAACTAGGTCTCCTATCTCATACCTGAAAAGCTACTTTGCAATTTTTGATGAGCTTCGCGAACTCAATGAGTGTACCATCATTGATGATCTCACTCAGGTCAAATTCACAAAAATCTCACAATCAACCAATTTCACAAACATTCTTTCAGAACATGAATAACCCAATCAATTACATTATCATGGCATATCACTTAATCATCATAATTTCAGAAATATTTCATGATAATATATTTCATAATCATAAGTATACAAATGCAGATGCATATAAGACTCTAGATTCATTATTATTTGTTGTGACTGAGTGGCTTTCATATATAGATATAGATACTAGCCCATTAGGTTAGTCAGATATAGAAATCATGAATCAAAGCTCTACGTGTAGAATTCTGAGCTTAAAGCTTTTTCAAACTGGCTATTTTGATCACAATGCCTTTATCTAAACATACATTTTATGAAATGCATTAAAGAACAGAATAAGGTATGTATAGCATTCACTTATGATGCACAGACATAATATCATATTGGCATTCAACTTTTGTTGAGTATACAGATTTTCAAATGCAAATAAAACACTTCTAATACGTTCCCAAATATCAAACTCCTAGAACCATTAACTTCAAGAATTCATAAAAAAATCACAATCAATTTATTACTTGTTCAATATATAGGAATTAATCAATCCTAGTGATATCATCTAGGTTGAATCACAATGCGCACCAATTTATGCTATTGCCTGGATGGTCTAGCAATATCTAAATGGCGTCCAACTTAAGCGTCTAAAATCATACAATTCACACATAATTCACATTACAAAATCGATCAATCAAATATGTGTTCATTTGTGCACATATATACATATTTCATGTTCAATGCATGTTCAATTTTTTTCCCAGGTATGAAACCTTATTCAACTTTCTTAACCATTCAATATATACTTTGTATACTACCATTTTGCAATCAAGTTTGTCCCTTCATATAGTTTGATTTACTCCAAATTCATCAATCATAATTTACACTTATCCTTAAACATTTCCATGATCAAAAAGCTTCTTATAATACACACACAATTGGTACCTTACATCTGAAATTTTAGCAAGTTAAATCTATACATTCACCAAACTTTTTCCAGCAACATAGACTCATACATTCGCCCAATTCTCATTCATAAATACCCTACTTTCTTCAATACTCATTCATCCAAACTTAGATGCATTATTATCCAACATTATTTTCCTTAAAGTATAACATTAATTAACAATCAAAACTTATCACACATTTAACCAACTTTTCCAACATCAAATTATGTTCTTTTTACACCTTAATCAAGTCCAAATGCTTCATAGTTAAATACCTTATCCTTAATTGGTTCAAGAATCACACAAAAGTACATTTTCTTTACTTCCAAGCAATTTCCACAATTGTATTTGGCTTCCCATAATCGTGGGATGGCAAAAGTTCCCATCCAATTCCTTCATTAGTTTTTCCAGATTTTCTCAAGATAGGTTTCGGGTCAATTTTGTATGGCCATTAGGACATATAAAATGAAGTAATTAGGCAATACATTCTTCTAAAAAATTGTTCCCATATGTCGAAAGTTTCTATTGAACTAAATTTCATACAATTTGCTTCAGTATTCTACAAGTTGTATCCAAAATTATACAGACTATTCTCAAACAATGATGGAATCCAAAAACAGTGATGGAATCTCAAATTGTCACTTGTTAGGCAAACCTAAGGTCATTCTCAGTGATGTTGGATATCGACCCAATAGGAAAACTATAAGTTTTCTCGGATACGTTGTGAGGGCTATAGATTCGGATCAAATATTGGAACCCATAATGCATGTGATTAATGCCCTTATCGATATGCATTAATGTACATTTTAACACTTTCTCTCATTCTTCTAGGTTATTAAATCGCCACGATGTCTTCGTCCAACATGAACTTACGCTCTCTACTTGACTCTAACAAACTCACAGGACCAAACTTCTTAGATTGACTATGGAATTTGAGAATTGTTCTCAAATTTGAGAAACTAAGATATGTCCTAGATGAGCCACTTTCCAATCCCCCTGTTGCCGATGCCTCTGATAAGGATCAGAAAGCTTACAAGAAGATACTAGATGATAGTGAGCTGGCTAGTTGTATTATGTTGGCCTTTATGTTACCAGAACTACAAAAACAGTATGAGGCTATGGATGCTCATACCATAGTTTACCATCTAAGGGATTTGTTTGATGAGCAAGCTTGGTCTGAAAGGTTCGAGACCTCAAGATTGCTCTTTCACTCCAAGATGGCTGAGGGATTGTCTCTAGTGCAGTATGCACTAAAGATGAGTGGATACATTGGCTCTATTTGGCAATCAACAGATTGCATTAGCTGTTAGCTGATTCTATCAGCGGTTAGCTAACAACTGATTATATTAGTTGATTTGACCAGCGGATAACATTAGTTGTTTATTAAAGATGTTTTATAAAATTAGTTGTTTAATATTAACTATTTTTAGATATTTAATTTACAAAATTTTAAATTTTCAACTCTACAAAAACATAGAACATTCTTAAAAATTTTGTTACCATAATATATTTTTGTTTTGTAACCGAAAAACGTATTTCATTATTATAAAAAACTCCCAAGTTTTGTAAATAAAAAAACTTACTTTATTGTAAAAAAATTTATAACTGTAGAATAAATGCATGATTTTTAGTTATGTATGATTTATAAATTGAATTATCCATAGTATCACTATAGCATAATTAGCATAATTTAAAATTTATGAAACGAGGGTATAATTGGTTTTTACCAATTAATTTTTGGCTGATCATTAAAAAAGCTCCTTTTATAGAGCTTTTAAAAATCAATTTATTGGGGTTAAATAAGCTAACCAATAAGTCATTCACCAAATACATCAATAGCTTTTAAGATGGTTAAAAAAACTAACTTTTAGTCAATAAGCTAAAAAATAACTTATCAGATGTTTGCTAAACACCTTCATTGTGAGGTTAGCCAGTTTGGGTTTCATAATGGATTATGAATTAAGCATAGACTTAATTATGACTGGTTTGACCAATAGTTATTCATAGTTTGTGCTTAACTATCAGATGAACCACTTTGATACCTGAGTTAATTAATGTACGCAAAACAGCTGAGCAAACTGTCAGGAAGGATAGTAAGGCTATGATGTTGGTGGACTCTACTTCTAATTCTCACAAGAGGAACCAAAAGAAGAAGAAGAAGTCCAAAAGGTCAATGGGAGATGTAGCCAAGAAGAAGACAAAGGACAATACACCAAAGGAAATATGCTTCCATTGCAAGAAGGAAGGACATTGGAAGAGGAACTGTAAAGCCTATCAGGAGTTGCTAAAGCAAAAGAAGGCATTAGATGCTCCACTGTCTACTTCAATTATGTTATTTGTCATTGAGGTTAATACTATTTTTGATCATAGCATTTCGGTATTAGATACCAGATGTGGCTCACACATAAGTGTTGATATGCAGGGTCTTAGGAATAGTAGACCACTTAAGAAGGGAGTGATAGACCTATGTGTGGAAAATGGAGCAAGAGTTACTGCATTAGCCATAAGAACCTATGTTTTGTATCTTCTTAGAGGGCCAGAGTTAATTATGGATAATTGCTATTATATACCTGTTGTGACAAAGAACATTGTATCTATTTCATATCTTAATAAAATGAGATCATTTAACTTTTTCAAGCAATAGTTGTTCAATTAAGTTGAATGAAATGTTGTATGGTACTGCTACATTGAGCAATGGGATTTACGTATTAGATAAGTGCAATCCAATTTTAAATATCAATGAAAATAAAAGACAAAAATGGATAATTTAAAACCATCTTACTTATGGCATTGTCGACTTAGCCATGTAAGTGAGAGACGCATGGCTAAGCTACGTAAGAATGGTAGCTTAGGGTCATTTGATTATGAATCGTATGACACATGTGAATCTTGCTTGTTAGGCCAGATGACTAAATTACCTTTTAAAGGAAAGGTTGACTATGCGAATGAGTTATTAAACCTAATACATTATCATGTATGTGGTCCGATGTCCATTCATGCCAGAGGTGGTTTTATGTACTTCATTACCTTTATCGATGATTATTCATGATATGGGCGTATGTATATAATGAGATACAAGTCTGAAGCATTTAAAATGTTCAAACAATGTAGATATACAGTAGAGAAACAACTCGGTAAAAGTGTCAAGACACTTCGATCAAATCGAGGTGGTGAATACTTGAACAAGGAGTTTCTAAGTTATCTCAGGAATAATGGGATTGTATCCCAATGAAGTCCACCTTACACACCACAACATAATGGTGTAGCTGAAAGGAGAAACCGAACCTTGTTGGACATAGTAAGGTCAATGATGGACTTAACAGATCTACCAAAATACTTTTGGGGTTATGCACTCGAGACTGTTGTTTATGTGATAAACAGAGTCCCTTCAAAAATAGTTGATGTTACTCCATATGAGATATGGACTAAAAATCCTATCTTTCTCGTATGAAAGTTTGGGGTTGTCCGGCATACGTGAACTAGATTCAGTTAAACAAGCTTAAAGGGAAATATGATAAATGTCTGTTTGTAGGATATCCTAAGGAAACAATTGGATATCAGTTCTACAATGTTTTAGAGCAAAAAGTGTTTGTCTCAAAACATGTTATCTTTTTTTAGGAAGAGTTTCTTCTAAGAGAAGACAGTGGGAGCAAAGTTGAACTTGTTGAAGTTCATAATGCTCAAACAGACGTAAATCAACTGCCTGAACCCGAGATTTTTGTTTATAGAGATGAGACAATAGTTAAACCTTCTGACATATAAAATGTTTGTAGGTCAAGTAGGATATGTAATGTTATAGAGAGATATGGATTTCTTATAAGTGAACATAATGACGTATTGCTCATAGAGGACAATGAGCCCACAACCTATGAAGAGACTCTGAAGAGTTTAGAATCTAAAAAAAGGCTTCAAACCATGAAGTCCGAAATGGATTCCATGTTTGAAAACCAAGTTTGGTCTTTGGTTGACCCATCCGAAGGGCTAAAACCCATAATATGCAAATGGATTTTCAAGAAGAAAATTGACATGGATGGTAATATGATTACCTATAAAGCGAGACTAGTCATTAAAGGTTATCGTTAAAGACAAGGCATGGACTATGGCGAGACTTTTAGCCTCGTAGCCATGCTTAAATTCATTAGAATACTCCTAGCTATTGCTGCTCATTATGATAATAAGATACGACAAATGGATGTAAATACGACTATCCTAAATGGAAACCTAGCTGGAATGTGTATATGATACAACTTGAGGGCTTCATATCCAAAGATGACAAAAAGGTTTGCAAGCTTCAGAAATCCATTTATGGATTAAAGCAAGCATTTGGGAGTTGGAACATCTGATTTGATGCGACAATCAAAGAGTTTAGTTTCTCACAAAATCCAGATAAACCTTTTGTGTACAAGAAGGTTAGTAGGAGTGCTATCATATTCCTTGTGTTATATGTGGATGACATATTACTAATAGGAAATGATTCCTAAAGTTTTCATTATGTCAAAATTTGGTTGTCCTAGAATTTCTCCATGAAAAATCTTGGAGAAACAACTTATATATTGAGAATAAAGATTTATAAAGATAGATCAAGGAAGCTGCTAGGTCTTTCACAGTCTACATATATAAATAAAGTGCTAAAGAGGCTCAGCATGAAGCGGTCCATGAGAGGGTTTCTTCCCACGACTCATGGGATAAAACTCTCGAAATATATGTGTCCCAAGATGCAAGATGAGAGGACTCGCATAAGTTTGATTCCGTATGCTTCGATAATAGGATCAATTATGTATACTATGTTATGTACAAGACCCGATATATCGTATGCTCTAAGTGTTACGAGCAAATATCAATCGGATCTTGGTGAGTGTCACTGGGTGTCTGTCAAGAATATCCTAAAATACTTTAGAAGGACGAATGATGTATTTTTGGTAGATGGAGATGGATATCTCGTAGTGAGTGGGTATACAAATGTCAGTTTTCAATCTGACCAGGATGATTCCAAATCCTAGTCAGGTTACATTTTCACACTGAATGGTGGAGCAGTCAATTGGAAGAGTTCCAAATAAGAGACAACTATAGATTCAACGACTGAGTTAGAGTATACTGCAACTGCAGAAGCAACAAAAGAAGCTGTTTGGATTAAGAAGTTCCTTATGGAACTTGAAGTGGTTCCGAGCATTATAGACCCGATACTATTATATTGTGACAACAATGGGGCTATTGCTCACCCCAAGGAACCAAGGTCCCATTAGAGGTCCAAGCACATACTCAGGAGATATCACTTGATCAAGGAAATCATTGATAGAGGTGATGTGAAGATAGAGAGAGTGCAAATGGGAGATTATTATAGTAGTGTTCTAAAGGCAATCACCTTTAACATTTTTGTGCAAACTTTATTTTGATTAATAAAGTGAAAGGCAATTTTCATTAATTTAATGTTCATTTATCTATGAATTGATGTCTATCTTAAATCGAATTAATGAAATCCATGATACAAAACATAGCATGAAGGAAATCATGATGAGATCATGATAATGAGATTCCTATCATGTGCAATTATGTTAGTATCTAAATTATTCCTAATCATAGAATTAATGAGACTGGACATTGTTAATCTGAATAGACTAGCACATGTTATACTTCTTGATTTGATTAAGCACTGGATCTCATAAAACTGTAAGCATGAGATGTTTAGAGTTAACATGTAGATGCTTACTAAGAGTAGTAAGTACATCGGGTGACTCGCTATAAGATTATCATATAGATGATCTATCAAATGTCAGTGATTAATCTTATCATAGAAATGGTGCAAATATCCTTAGACTTGCGATACTCAAAGATATCTTAGATATTGATCTTGTGCTTTGACACTATTCCTTGTTGCCTTAAGACGAGGTATCTCATAGGGTGGTGATTGGGTACAGCTATTGGTATTCGAAGATAATTGGGTAGCTAATAAAGGATTCGTCACTCCTGATAGAAGGAGGTAATACCCACGACCTCTTGTTGGAGCCATTACTTGGGAGTCTCTGGCCAATGCAGTTGTGTGTCATGAAGAGAGTCTTCAATGATACATAGAGTAATGAGATCCCTAGGATAAGAACTAACATTACTTGGACTAGATATGACATAGTCAGTCTAGTAGGTGTTGACACATAACCCATACTCCGAACCAAGTAGGGTATAGGATGGTGAAGGGATGAATTGCACAATAATTGAATATGGAAAGGTTCGTAAGTCGGATAATTAACTATCGAAGAGTTCGAGTATTAATCCACTTACATTCCGGTAAGTTGGAATCATGAAACCGTTCATGATTTGCTCAGATTAAGAGTTAATTCACGTGACCAAAATAACTAGAAACCTAAAGGTCACACACATAAAAGATCGGATGAAAACCAAAGTGTGCATGACTATCATTTAAGCAAGCCACGATCGTGGCTTATAGGCCATGATCGTGGCCAACTTATGTACGCATGAAATTTTAGCCAAAAACACACTTAAAAGAGAGGTTAAGGGTCCAAAAGAGTTTTGGAAGTTGAGAGGAGTGATCTTGAGATTTGTTCATGCAATTTTAAGTAATTGGTGTATGAGACTAATTGTATGTAACTTGGTCTTGATCTAACTCTCACCAGAGCATCTACTTGAACTCATCTTGTTTGGTACTCTAACCACTCTTACACACTGATTTTTCTTCATCTTTGCATGCTTTCTAGAGGTTAAGGAAGAAGATTCAAGAAAGGAGGAGTATTTGCAAGGTATATATGTTGTAATTTCATGTTCTTATAATTTATTTATACATGCACGTAAATTCTGGATCTTTTTAGTATGCCATGGGGTTGGAATTTTGATTCCGACACTTCCACTGCCTTGCCATGTATATGATGCATGGACCCATGGCTCTCTAACAGTGTTAGTCTTTTTACGTTTTTATTAATATTCATTCTTAATAGAATAATGAATAAGAATAATTTAGAGATAATATATAAATACAATATAAATCTTATTATAATTTCATTTGCAATGTATAATTGTCCTGTAAATTTTATCATATATATTTAAATATGTACAAGATAAAGAATGTCTTTAAATTATTTTGTTACTAAAACACTAATAAAGTAATTAGCTGTAGAGCATAAACTAACAATATTGACATATTTTATCAAATAGTGAAATAAATTTGAATTTTTATATTTTCTATAAATATAATTAAATTAGTGAACATTCATAATAAACCACTAGTGCACCTCCACAAAATTATAGTCCACTGCACCACTCATAACCCTTCATGATCTTTTTCTTGAAATTTTTTGAATTGTCCCAAAAAGAATTTAAGTTGAAAGGATCTCAATATGAGCTCAAAAAGGAAATACGAGATAAGGAAATTACACTTCAGGAAAAAGTTGGATTTGTATGTAAAGTACAATGCTGAAGGAACAGCATCTAGAATTGGAGGAGAAATTAATAGCTGTAAACAGGTCAATAAAATCAATAGGGACAAATTAGCATCTCACATTACACGAAGGTGAATTTATAACTTCCTTACAATTGCAAATGCAATCAATAAGAGTTTTCTTATACCTAAGCCTCCATTGAACTGCTAATTTCCACCTCTCTAAAGACCACCTGAATTTGCTAGACAAAACAACGTCAGCACCTTCATTTCCATTACGCGGATTATTTGCTTCTAAGAAGGAACAGGCCTCATCACCGAAAGAACGCAGCACCTTCCCCAGTTCTACAAGGTCAGGGAGATTTTGTGTTTTGTCAAGAACTGCCAACAGTGAACTATCTTGCTCAATTGTCGTTGGCAATTTGTTCAGAATCGTGTGACATTTATTTGATATCCACTTCATGATGGATACCTCATTTTCCTCAGAAAGTTGAGAACCAGAGTAAGCAAGGTGACTAATCAATCTCCGGTGACTTGGTGGAGTAGCCCATAACCGCAAAGCAGATAACAAAGCATAAGATGGCTTCCCATCTTGATTAATGTACATAGATTCTCTTGGCCACTGACTGCATGAATACATATTGAGTTCTAAGGGAATGAATACCTTATCGTTTGGATTGTCATTGAGGATAAAACCATAGTGTTCAAGAAGCTCCAAGTTAGTGTACGTTCCATAGCTTAAGAGAACCTGAAAACAAAAGGCACAACGTAAAAGCCAATAATACCAAAACTATGATACAGCTTCTACTTGAAATTCATTAGAACTACAAAATCGATTTCTTCCATCGAATATGGTGAAGATTAAATTAGAAACAACCAACAAATTAATCTCTCAAGCTAGAAATTACCAACGAATTGATCTCTAAACAATATTGATCCATGCAGTTGCTATTATTCTTTCTTGACATTCACAAATGGGTACCAAATACATGTCCATAGTATTTTTATCAGTGTCAAAAGAAGAAAAATTATAAGCATCCAAAGTTCTGCACCAATTCATAAAGAAAGAGACAGCCTTGCCCTGTCACTCTTACTTTCTTAGTCTGCAGGTCTTCACCTTTTGATATACTCTAAAAATCATTTAACAGTTACAAGAATGTCATGAAAAGTGGAGAATTATACAAAAAAGAAAGAAAGAAACATCTGAATGAACTTGATCATTCAGATCGGTTATGAAGCTAAGAAAAGAAGAAAAAAGCCTTCCTCTTTCCAATTAGTTTTTAACCTTCCCAACACTAAACATTTTTTTTTAAACCTTACCCGATGCATGGAGACTCAGTAATAAACATTTATTTTCTTAAAACAACCTCTTCCCAAAGGCATAATTCTATTCATCAGTCAACCTCCTATCTTGAAGTCCCCAACACCGTGATCCTGCTCCTAGATCTTCACCAGTACAAAACAAATAATTAAATGGATCTCTATTAGAAGCTAAAGAGTAAGTATGCTGGAGCTTCATTTCGGAAGGTGGATTATCAATAAATGGAATCATGCAAAAGATAAAAAGATGACCCATTTTCCACTTCATTTCTGCAAAATCTCCTGGTTCATTTCTCACATATATCTAAGGAACTCACTGAATGAATTGGAGGATAATTTCTGTATGTTATTTCTCATAAATGACAGAAATACATATAGAGAAGATAAGCAATTGTTCTGCTGTTCAATCCCTTGATTATTGCCTAGAAAGAAGTAGATAAGATCCCATGAAAATAGGGACCAGAAATGGAAAAGATAAAACGATATTTTAGGAAATAAACTATTGAGCAAGTAAGGAAACAAATAAAGTAATAAAATTGAAAATATTCTTCCAACACTAATGCATTGT
>JANVCL010000007.1:10159518-10169800 GCA_026546855.1 Erythroxylum incrassatum
TCCTATAGGCAGTGTATTGATCTATTGAAATCTCTTCCTAATAAATCAATAACTTGTTATTTATAGGTCTATTAATCGTCAACTCTTGTTGTATAATTAAGACAGATTACCAAGCTCACTCTCGCGATTTATTGCAAGGTTTAAGCACAATAAATAACACAAACATGTATATCATCAAATCAATAACCAAAGGTTCACAAATAGTTTAACAACAAACCTAAAATTTGTTTTAGCCAATCATAATATCCATAACATCCCCAACAATCAAATAATCCATGATAAACATGCTAGAAGAGAAAGAAATTGAATTAAGATTGGATAGGGCATCTCTGATCTTCTTTGCCCAAGTTAGAAAATTTGGATGACAAGGTGTTCTTTACCCAATCAGGAATGAAACCTTGAATCTCCCCCTATCTCTAGATTCTCAATTTGTCTTTTAGCTCCAGGAAGTAAGTTCCATGACCTTTTGGTGGCTCTCGGGATTCTATGTCTTATAAAGTCACGAAAACCTAAAAAAATACATGAAACACACGTGCCTCTTTGACTTCTAGTTCCCATTATTGTTGGAATTATACTTGTGCTTTCCACGATCATAGGTTAACTTAACATAAACTTTCTCCACAAATTTCCCACGATCGTGAAAAACATGCCTTTTTTCACGATCGTGGGTTCTTATTTTTCAACAGCTCCACTTCTCTTCTCTTCTCTTAGTCCCTATCTCAATCACAAAGGTGTCCACCCTCCATTCTTACACCAAAATGATCAATTCCTACCGTAAACCAATATCAAATAAAAAAGAACAACCATGAAGATCAAACTAAACAAAAAAACACAAAACAAGTCATAAAACACAATAATACTAACCTATCGTGCAGGAAACACATACCAAATACTTAGAAAAATACATACTAATGCACAACTATCACTATGTCTCTAGTTTAACCTCCAATTAAAATGATCCAATTTGGAGGTCTACAAGCCAAGATATGGCCAAATTAAAGAAGTCTGTTTAGTGAAACCTATCCATTCAGTGAGGTATACATCCTAAATCAAGTAACTTCAGTCTTATCATGCAAGAGCAACACAAAATACATCCAATTTAACCAAAAACAACCCATTTACTTATGGAATACTTCTTTTATCAATTCCCCTCACATCACATTCATAAATCCAAGCAAACATATAAAATATTTCCATACATACTTCACATCTAAGTATGTATGTCCATGCCAAAGCGAACAAATTATCCATTTATCCTTGTCTTTTACATTAAGTACCATTATATCTCTTACTATACTTAGATGTACTTAACTCATTATGTTCACTTTTTAATACACCCTAGACATGCTATAATACTTCCAGGGTATATAATGGGGCATTACATCATATATGAAAATGAGGCTCCAAGATACATAAGACGAAAAGACACTCCTAAAGAAAAAGAATTTAGCACTTAAAGCCTCAAAGGATGAATCAAGCAAAGAGGAAGAGACATCAACTAGTGAAAGCAATGAAGAATACTTTGGTTTAATCACTAGAAATTCAAGAAGTTCTTGAAGAAGAAATTATCTAAACGAAAAAACTTCAATGAACATAAAAATGATTCAAACGTAAATCATCTAATATTACATACTTATATGAAGTCATAACATCCTTGAATCATAGATAATAAGAAGTATGAGAAAAAAAATATAAGAAGAGATAGCTCATGTGTGCTTTAAAGCTATGGACAGTGACGAGGGAACATCTAACTCTAACTTGTATGATAGTGACATTGATTTGACTTATGATGAATTAGTTGAAAGTTTTGAAATTATGAGTAAGAAAATGAAGACATTGTCTTCTAAACTTAAGGAAGTTCAACAAGAGTTGGATGCATGCGTGAGTGTGAATGAAAAGATGAAAAGTGAATTGTATAGCATTAAAGCATTCAAAAATGTAATTATTGACGACAATTATGACTTAGATGAATTAAGGAGTGAGAATGAAACATTGAGAAAGGAGGTGCATTCCCTTAAAGGACTCTTTGTCCAAGTTTACTAAAGGGAGGGAAAAACGAGAAAACATACTAAGAGCTCAAAAGAATTCCAATGATCGACATGGAATATGATATAACTATGGAAGTGAAGGCAATTCTAAAACCACATTTGTCAAATGGAAATATTTGCATAGTGAAGAACCATTACCTACAATGACAAATGAGCATAGAGCATCTAGATCTAAACATGCTTTTATATATGGCTGACAACCTAGGCGTAGAATTCAATACTATTAAGGTAAGAATAGATGTAACTTCTATGATAACATACAAACCCCTCACACTCTTTTAGGCCTAAAAAAAGCATACATAAAACTTTCATTCATAGTAGGCATCCCACATATAATCATATGATATTTCACTACCTTTAGAGAACACTATATATCTTTAATGTCTAGAAGAACATTCCATATTATGCATACAGACAAAGAAGTCTAAGAAATGCATATATGCATCAACATGACCAATTGTATAACATGGTATGTCAATTTTATGGTAAGTATGAACATGTTAATATTTTTTTTCTTAAACATATAATGACAAGCAAACCTTTAAACATGTGAGTTGAAAAGAAGAAGGAACCTAACAACTAAGGAACCAAGCTCATTTGTGTTCCTAACGCACATTGATTTCCTTGTTTTGTAAGGTTTATAGAAAAAGAAATATCAAATAATCTGCAGTTATTGAATAAATCATTATTTTTTTAAGAATATATATATTTTTAATCTTGGTGAATCTAACCTTCTTGTCTCTAAGAAAGTCTTGAAGAAGGATATGGAGAATTTAACTCCAAAATTAATCATTAAGACTTTTCAAATTGTTGAACCAATAAGAAAGATGAAAAGGATGAGATGCCATTAATCGTTTGTAAACTCAAGAAGAGTCTCCATTCAAATACCTTATAAGTAATGTTTAACATTAGGTAATTATTAGTTTATAATTAATATTAATTAGGCAATAATTTTTCTAAATCATTAAATAAAGATAAGATTTTGCTCAATTAGAAGAAAATTGGGTATGTTTGATGGAAATTTTATATGATAAAGATCCCCTTTCATTTTATTAATTGATTTTGTGTGTTTGAAGTCTCTTTTTAAGGTTTTTGCTAATTCTTGATTGATATTACTGTGACTCATTTTGATGTTTAAATTTGAGTTTTAAAGATGTTTTTAAACTTTCTTGAACACAACAATCGACCAATATCTTACTGTGATTGACCAGTGAAAACAAAAACTATGTTTTTTTTCGCCTTTTAGCGAGTTTGTTCTCTATTGGGTCACTTGTTTGGTCGCCCAATTACTCACACTGGTCGACCAATGTCTTCAAATGGTTGAACAATGTTCTCTTTTCTAAAAAACTTTATAGTTCTAGTTAGTTTGTTAATAGTCAAATTGCTTACTTGATCACCTAAACAACTACATTGGTGGACCAATATCCATTAGTGGTAGACCAATGTCACTAATTTTGAGACTACTTTTCTTTCTTGAGAATTTTGCAAAGAGTTTTATTGCACTTACCGATCATTTAAATACCTTCAATGGTCGAGCAATATCACTCACTAGTCGACCAGTATTGTCGAGGTTTAAAACCAAACTAATTTTTTACTTTACCTTTAATGTTTACTCTTTATTCTCTCTAAAACACCAACACTGGCCAACAGGTCGCATCATATGGTCAACCAATCCTTCAGTTTTAATATCCCCTCTGCCTCTTTTCTTTTATTCTCATATTTTTTATGTATATCTTCTAAAGCCTTAAACAATTCACTCTTTCCTTTGAAAATATCATCCTCAATTACCTAAAATTGTCATTAAATTGCATCAAACTTGAAATCATTCTTGAATTTCATAGTTAGGATTTTTATAATTTTTCTTAATTAAGGATTATTCTTTTCAAATTAATTTCTTCATAGTTAAATCGTAAAAGGAGTTAAGTTATTTTTTTCTTTTTTATATCGATACATCTTTAATTTTGTTAAATATTATTATTATGGGCACTTTTTCATATTTCTGTTTCTTTTTGAAGTTTTGGGGCTTTCAGATTTATACATTATTTATGTAGTTAATAGTTAGATATTACAATTATGCTTTTATTTGATATAACCTTTGGTGCTTTAATTAAAATTTTCAACCTAGGCATAATACTGAAATTGGGAAATTTTCAAATTAGAAACAATTAGGAATGTCTCTTTCAAAATTGATTTTTCGTTTTAACTTTTAAATATCAATAGCATTATCTAATGAGAAAGTTCAACAATCTTGATCAAATTTATTTTTTTAACCAAGTTAGCTTGACACATTTCACATTATATTATGCATTTTTACATAATATATTTATTTTTGATGATTCCAAAAAGGGGAGAAAGTTTGCTAATATTAGATTTAGGGAGAGTGATGACATTAAAGAGGGGGGTTGATAAAATTTAGGGGGTAGTGATTACTTTGCCATTTTTTTATTTCTTGCACTTTCTGTGATATGCTTGAGTAAATTTTTGTTATCTTCATGTATAAATATTTCTTTGATTTTGAATATCTTTTGTTCTTGATATTAAATTATGCTTTATGCATGAATTAAAGGAGATCTAATTATTATCTTAATATTTTTTATGTGCCTAACTTCATTATTGTTCTCTAGTATCACAAATGTTTTGTTATCATTAAACAAATGGGAGATTGTTAAATCAAGGGAAGTTCTAATTGATGTTTTAATGATAAAAATATAATTACTACTAATGTGTTTATTACTTTGGTGGAAAGTAATATAAAACAAAATAAAGTCATAAACTTAAGAAGTAGTGTATGAAATTGATAAAGAGAAGTTAAAGTTTGTAACCAATGAAATGAAGATGAAAACAAGAACAAAAGAAGATCAAGATTCATCAAGGTTATTTCATATTTTGTATTATTATTTATAAACTCAATTTGTTAATTTGATGATAGAAAGGCTCACTACGCATAATCATTTCATGTCACTTCATTGCAGGAGTCTTTACATTCATCAAAAGATATTGAAACTTTTGATTTTAATATAAAAGCCTTTTAATCTTTTGGGAACATTTTAAGAAGCGTTTTAATCATATTTGGATTAAATAAAATGGGTTTGAGCATTTAAAATTGTTAAAATAATGTTTTTGGGGTGATTGGTGGACCTATATGCATGCATTAGTAGTCAATCAATATAAGTTAAAATTATCAAAATTGATATAAAATGAGTTTATAACAATATTAGTTGACATATTGGCCGATCAATGAGCCATATTGGTTGATCAATGTATGTAATTGTCAACTAGGGTCCAACGGCTAATAAATCTAGTGTTGTAAATGCATATTGTTGACCAAATGTTATATTGGTTGACTAGTGTATTATACATAGCCATTGTAATGGTTAGTTCTTGGTTCCAACGACTATTTTAGGTCTCAAAATACTATAAATAGGGTATTTTCTTATTGATTTTGGTAACAAGAAGGTCTTGGGTGTTGTATCTACATATTTTAAAGGGCTTTTTTTAATCATTTGAGCATTATTGTCTTATATTTGTGTGAGTGAGTCATTTTTGAGTTATCAAGTGAATAAGTGAGATAATTTTTTAGTTGTAATCTTTTAATGGGGATATTGGATATTACACTTGGGAAGCGTTCCAATCGGGATTGAAGTTTCTCTTCACCTTGGAAGAAGATTGTAAGAAAGAGTCCTCTTTCCCGAGAAAGATTGCAAAAATGTTATTCTTCACTTTGAAAGAAAATTATAATGAAATTCTAAGAAGAGTCTTAGGAGTAGATATAGGCAAGAATTGTTTGATTTTGTTTATAACGACAACCTTTCCTTTACCCGTTCTTGTGTTTCTAGTCCTTTTACAATTGTAGTTAATCTATTATTTTATTCTTTTTATTTTTCCTAGTTCAAAATTCTTTGCTCTTCAATTATGTTTTCATAAAAATGGAACATTTAGTATTTATAAAATTAAACAACTTTATAGAAAATAAAACTAGGGGAATGTAAATTGATTAAGAATAATTAGATCAAAATGTTAATCCATAAAAATAAGATAATTAAAATACATGTAATGAAAATCCAATTGGATTAATAAAAACATAAGACTAACAATTGAAAATGTATTTTTGGTTTCTTTCTTTCTTTTCTTTTTTTATTTCTTTAATTTTACAACAAAAATACGTGTAAAAGAAAAATATATGGGACAAAATTTAGTGTCGGTACTCAATGTTGAGGTCCAAACGATATTATAAATTCTTATTCTTTTTTAGTTTAAGGAAGTCATTATCCATACAATCAACCACCTTGTTTAATTTTACCTTGCTTTTTGTATGTCTTGCAATTTGAAGATACATCCTTTTTTCTACTTTCATTACTTTTACTAGTAGAGCTTCTTACATTCCATTTAACATCTTTTAGATTAAGATACTTTTGCGCTCTAACATACGTTCCTCAAAAGTTCGAACTCGCTTTCTCGGCGTAAGATTTCCCAAGGCTTTATAGAGTCTTTGCCTATTTACGAAGACTATTATTGCATGACAATTGACGCAGAAGGTGGTGTTTAGAACTATGAGTGTGATGCAGTAGCTGAAGTGGAAATGAAGGTTTTGCATTTGATTATGTCAAATGCACCATACAAATGCTTAAGTTTCATATACTTATGTACTTAATTAACGAGGTCATGTATCTTATCATAATTAAAGAGGTGGGAGGGATGGTTTAAAAATTTTGTTAAAAAGTTCCTTATTTTTTAAAAATTTCAGCATCGGTCAATATTAACCAATATTTAAACCTAATATAACGGACCCTTTATTTTATACCGGTTTTAGTCCGTACCCGCATCCTAAACTGTGCTATATATAGACGGGTCGATGGGACTCTTTTTGATAACATATGTGAGATATGAGTCTGTTGTCTTCATTGTTTCAATTGACTTTTTTTAATTGTAGTAGACTACTCATTGTGAGTTGGGACCTTAGCTTGTTCGTTAGCTCGAGCAGTTTCAGTAATACGGGTTAGCCTAATGAGGTTGGCAACTGCGTCACTTTCCAAAGTATCCGTTGCTCTTTCTTTGTACGAAGATGTCTTAGCTAGCTAAAGTTCCCAAGTCGGAACGTTAAAAATTTCAAAAGCTTCTCATGGATACTGACAAAGGACGTAGAACAAAATCGAGATGAGCTAGGTCTATAAGTTAAAGGTGCACAAACAAATAGTTAAAGTACTGGGAATGAAGGTTGCTAACTATTAAAAGGATAGTTTTACTTTTAACGATGACGTGTAAACAGGAAACCATCCCCGTCGTTTAACTTGCTAAAGGGGAAAAGAAAAAAGATGGTTTGAGAAAAACGGAACCCCTACAAAGGTCAAAAGAAATACTAATACTGTGTTAAGGATTCATTTAAAAGTAAGACAAAAGCTTTTAAAGGAGAGGTGGAAATTTAGGAACAAGATCTTTTCTTTAATTTTATGATGTTTTACTGTGTTTAATAAATCTCAATCATTTATTTATACGAATCTTACCTGAACTCTACATAAATAAATATAAAACTTATATAAATAAATAATTAAAATTTACTAAAAACAATAAAAAACCGTAAAAACTATGAAAAGGATCTATACTCGTAAATTTAAACCTTCATTGTTTCTAATAAAATTACAGAGACGTAAATTGGTAATAAGTATGCAACAGCCGAGGCTTGGACATTTCCACATCCACAATTTTCTCTCTTTGTCCACTGCCGCCTGCTTCTCTCTCTCTCCTGTTTCTCATTTGCTTCAACCAACCAACCACACCCCTTCTCTTGTCTTTCTCTTTCACTTTCAATTCATAGCCCAACCGTTGTTGTTCACTTTCTGTTTCTACACTTTCTGGGTCTTACTTGTTTCTCCCTCTTTCAGCTTCTCCTGTACAAAGTTTCAATGTTGATCTCGACGTAGAGGCGTCCAGAAAGCAAGTCTACTAAGTAGTCTGAAAATGGTGTTCAAGAACAAGCTATTCTTTTCTTCTAAAAAATCCGACACTTCAAGCCCTGATGGATCTTCCAGCAGCCCTCGATCTGTCGGTTCTAATTCCCCGATCCAATCCGACAAGAAGAAACCCAAATCAGCCTCCAAAGACAACAGTCCGACCACCAGTTCCGGTGGCTCTCCGGCCACTTGCAGGCAAGTTCAAGTAAAAGATGGGGTTAAGAAGAAGGAGCTAATAAAAGGTAAAGAGAGTGCTCCAACTCTAAACCATACATCTGTTAGGCCAAGTTTTTCCAAGTCAAAGAAGGCTGCTGCTACTGCTACTGCTCCTGCTCCTGCTACTGCTACTGCTACTGCTCCGACAAGCGAAAAGGAGGCTGCAGCGGGTCGGGGTTCGGTGTCTCCGATACTGGCGTCGTCGCTGGGATTGAATAAAATTAAGACAAGATCAGGGCCGTTGCCACAAGAAAGCCTTTTTGGCTTTAGAGGTGAGAAAGGTTCTGGGGTGCTAGGGTCGAGTAATTTGTCGAGGCCTGGTGGTGGAGATGCGGGGTCCGGATCGTCAAGTAAGGAGACTGTAGGACAAAATAAGGTGATGGGGTTTCAGCAGAGTGAAAATGTGGGTAAACGGAGCGGTCAGACTCGAGAGGTGAGTCCCGCTGTGCCCGCGAGGACGCAGCTGCAGAATGGTGATATTTCAGCTGAGGCAGGTACTAATCAAGTTATTTGGTTTTGTTAAAAATTCAGGACTAGTTGCTAAGTTAGGAACTGCGGTTATTTTGTAATGTTTGTAGTTAATTGGATTATAACTCATTCATATTATCTTTGACCGGTTTTAACTTCATTTCTTTTGCAATATATAGATTGGAAATTAAGGGGTGATATTCTTTGAATGCTGGAATATAGGTGATCTTGTTTCAAGTGTACGTTTATTTGTTGGCTGCACTGAATAGAGAAGGATACTGTTTCTCTAGTGATTAAGTTATTGGAATATGGTTATGACGGCCTTCATCTTGCTGTCCATCCTTCTTGTATTGATCTCTTTTGGATCAACAATTTATGTCTTTGGTTAGTCGCTTCACATGGTGTCATTGCTTTTTCTCAATTCGTAGACTTTTCCCTCTTTCACCTTCATACTTGCGGTGAGAAGGACATGAATTTTAGTAATGCTTGATGAAGGTGTTTCAGTTCATTTTTTCAGTTTACCTATTGAGACCAGATTGTGCTGAACATCTAGATTGTGATGGAGCAAAAATCCTTCTTTCCTGACAAATTAGCTATGCCCTCTCAAACTGTAATGAATTTATACTATCAATATAGACGCATGATGTGGGAATAGCATAAGGGATAATATAATAGAAAGAGAAGGAGAGAAGGACTAGTGACAAGAAGAGTTACTATGTGGGAAAAAATAGCAGGAAGGAGAGAGAAGATGGCAGGAAAACTGTGAGAGAGATGGAAAGGAGAATAAGAGTGAGAGAGAAGTCCCAGAGTATCTGAACACAAGCAATTGTTCGGATTAAGCCTAATATGATAAAACAAAAAGAATAATAGAATACCCATAGATAATGTATAAAATGCTAATTTCTAAATCCATTTATGTAACCAAATCATCCTCAAGATGGCTGTATAATTCCAAGAATGTAGAAGGTTGCATAAACATGCATTGTAGTTGTTTCTCTTTTATTAATAATACTGTGTGGGCTTTCTTTTTAGATGATACGGAATTATATCATTCATCCCAAACTAAGGTATAACTAGTGCATTTAAATGTTGAACTATTTGAAGGGATTCGGATTATGTGCATACCATTAAAAAAATATGGGCTGCTTGATGGTGAAATTTGTGATTTATCATTAGGTTTATGATAGGTTCCAGAAAAACAGGTATGGAGAAATATGTATTTGCGATTGATTTCTGTAAAATGAATACAAAGATAATCTGGTTTCGAGGACCAGCACCTCCAGCCTATGGCTTACACACTTAACAGTATTTCCAATCCCCTCTCTCCTTGTGTTTATTGCTTATTTATACTAAGAATCTGTTAGGAATCATAGATTCGATTAGCTGACAACCAATCATGAGGTTGTCAGCTCCTCCTCCCCGCAACTAACATCATATATGTATATATATATATATTTACTATATATGTGAATTCATTTCTGCCCTCCTACTCTCTTTTTGTTTTTATTCCTCCTAACATAGACTTGAGTTGTCTTGGTTCTATCAATACTCCCCCCCCATCAGCTTCACTTTGTCCTCAAGGTGAAAGTCAGGAAATCTAGC
>JANVCL010000007.1:10169900-10189149 GCA_026546855.1 Erythroxylum incrassatum
TAGATACTCCTCATTGACCACCAACCCTTGTACCGACACCTCAACCCCTCTGCAAATCCCTTCTCCCTTAATTTTCATCCCATTACCCATAGTTACCACATACATGGCCGTTGCTGCCAATTCACAATTCAGTGAATTCACCAACTCCCATGAAATGTAGTTGTGCGAGGCTCCACTGTCTATGAGTATGATCACTTCTCTCCCTTCCAAATTCCCCTTCACTTTCATTGTTTTCAGGAAAGTGAGCCCCAACACCGAACCAGCAGCTAGTTCCACAGTTTGTAGTGTCTCCTCCACTTCATTTCCTCCCAACTCCTCCTCCTGTTCTGTTTCTTCATCCATGGCTGCCAGGACTTGGAGCTCTACCTTTTTGCATCGATGGCCTGGGCTAAATTTCTCATCACATCTAAAACAAAGTCCCTTGGCCTTTTTATCTTGTAACTCACTCACCGTCAACCTCCTAAATCCTCCCATATTTGGATCTCTACTTCCTTCTATATTTTTATGCCTTGTGTCCGTAAGGACCCGATTATTAACTAGCTCCTCCCTTCAGTTTTCCGCCCCTATGCTGTCAGATCTGGTCCCCACGTTTTCCCACCTTGTGCCTGCACCCCATCGGTGCCACCTTAACTCACTCATCCGCTTGAATTTTTCCTCCACTTGTTGGGACAACTCCATCATTTCAGCCAGATTCCTCAGTTTAAGGATCTACACTTCCAGTCGAATTTGTTCCATTAATCCATTTATGAAAGTACTCTCCAGTACAATATCTGGTAATTTAGGGAGAGGAGTTGCGAGTTCTAAAAACTTGCTAGTGTACTCCCCCATTGTTCTGGTCTGCTTCACTGCCAACAACTGCTGACACTGGGTACCTTGTGGGCGGATCAGAATCTCTGCATCACCAGCTTCTTACACTCCTGCCAGTCCATGATGGGTCGTCGGCTCCCTACCCATCGAAACCAGGTTAACGCGTTGCCCTCCAAACTCATACCCACGAGCTCCATCTTCTCCACTTCAGTGAACCTTCCGACTGAGAAGAACCGTTTAGCCTTGTAGATCCACCCATCGGGATCAGTTCCTTCGAAGGTGGGCATTTCGATCCTTCGTGTCCGGCAGTCTCGCTGGAACTCTGCTTGGCGCGCTAACCCTGGAGGTGGTTCAACACGGTAGCTAGCTTCGTTGCGCATCTCGTTGCTCTCGTAGTGTTCCTCTCTCCCCACCGGCGCTTTTCCCAAATCTCTCCTTCGACTGGGCTCGGGTGGGAGTTCTTCGGGTGGGTGCTCCTCAGGTCGGGTCGGGTCTCTATAGTGCCTCCATTTTTTTTTCCACGTCTGCAGGACCGATATCATCATGCTCTTAATCTTAGACCGTAATCGTTTCCCCTCTTTATTTACATTCTCCATTTTCTTCTGGAGCTCGAAGCTGTGGTCGTCCAGATGACGCTACCACTCTTGATTGGAACGATTGAGTTGTTTCTCAAACTCTTGGTGAGCTTGACTGGTCGATCTCTGTATCTCCTCCCCATCTCTTCGCCTCTCTTCCCGAAGGAGCTCCAAATCCTTCTCAATACCTTCTAATCGATTATCTGCTTTCATGGCAGCCATGACCGAGGATCAACCGCTCTGATACTAGTTGATAGGTTCCAGAAAACAGGTATGGAGAAATATGTATTTGCCATTGATTTCTGTAAAATGAATACAAAGATAATCTGGTTTCGAGGACCAGCACCTCCAGCCTATGACTCACACACTTAACAATATTTCCAATCCCCTCTCTCCTCGTGTCTATTGCTTATTTATACTAAGAATCTGTTAGGAATCACAGATTCGGTTAGCTGACAACCAATCATGAGGTTGTCAGCCCCTCCTCCCCGCAACTAACATCATATATGTATATATATATATATATTTACTATATATGTGAATTCATTTCTACCCTCCTACTCTCTTTTTGTTTTTATTCCTCCTAACATAGACTTGAGTTGTCTTGGTTCTATCAGTTTATTGCTTTTATTCATTGGCCTAATTAGAAATCTGCTATTTTGTTTGTAGCAAGTGCCTTAATTTACAAGTTTTAAAAATATTGAACTGTATCACATTGTGGAAAAGATGGATAGCTGGATTTTATGGTCTTCCTAGAATCTTCAGTATTATCCCTTTTGTTTTATCAGCTTCATTGGAACAATCTAAATAGGAAAAACTTGTAAAAGTATGGTTTGAAAAGATCAGTTGTGAACTACTTTCATAGTGACAATTGAGTCAATTAAGAAGAATCTTGTTCATAATTTTCTTTACTGGAAAGGCTGGTAGGAGCTAAATAGTGGATAGGCACGAACCAACTGTGATTGTATGCAAACAGTGGGAATCTGTGATTGCATGTTCTGGCTGATATGGTATGGTTACCTTGTGAAAGTAGTCAACATGCTATCACAAAATCAGGTGCACATGTCTTGTTGTTCATGAAATTATATTTTGTTTGTTTGAGGATTCTGTGCATTCTTTAATGCTCAAGAATCTATCATGGCTTCAAAGAGAACTGTTGTTCTCACATCAGTTAGAACAAAGTGGCTTGGCAATGTAATTGATAGGTTTGCTAATCGTCCAAGATCTTTGAGTCAATAGCTTGCAATGCATTGCAACTCATATGAATAGAACCAGTTTGATTACTACTGCATGCATGAAATCTTATGATGCAATTTGCAGGTAATCACTTATTTAACTTGATGAAATAAATATATCGAGAAACTATTCAACTCAAAATTTAAAGCTGTTGAGTGAGATCCAAGAATGTATTACATACTATTGTAACATGCACCCTCTCATGACATGTAAATCGTAACAAATCACAATTCCTCCATCATCATTCATCAAGGCAGCGTAACTTGAACTTGAAACTTCTCAATCGTAAAGGCTTTGATACTGTTGGATAATTATTTTAGATAAGTTTAGTTAGCTTAGGAGATTATCTTCTAGTAGATAAGATGAGATATACTATAGATTGGATAAGTTAGCCTATATGAAAAATCTAGTAGTTTAGTAGTATTAGAATAGGTTATACTCGTGTATAAATTACATATGATTAGAGAAATAAAGTGGCTTTTTCTTCTTATATTTTCTATACCCTCTTGTTTCATGGTATTAGAGCTACCGATTCTGGTAGCCTAATATATTTTTTTTCCAGCCACAAGTTCAACCAACCTTCGATTCCTTTGATGAGTTCCAAACCTCATCCCAAGCACCTAGTTATGTAGTAATACCTTCAGCCCAAACTCCATCTCCTCCTATTGATAATCTTTCGTTGCAAATCATGCAACATAGATTAAATGGAACGAAATTTTGAGAATGGTCCCAATCAGTCATGCTCGTAATCAAAGGAAGAGGCAAGGCTGGATATCTAACAGGGGCAATTCCTCAACTACACGAAACAACAATCACTTACGGTGCTTGGGAAGTTGATAATTCTATTGTCATGGTTTGGCTTATAAGTTCAATGGAGCCAAAGATAGGAGGAACCTACCTATTTTGCAAAATTGCAAGAGAAATCTGGGAGGCTGTGCAAGAAATATATTCTAAATTGGAAAACACTTCTCAATGCTTTGAAATCAGATCAAAAATCAGAAATACTTACCAAGTAAGTATGTTTGTTACCGAGTATTATAACTTACTGAATTATGGAAGGAGATGGATAACTTACTAAATTATGGAAGGAGATGGATCTATTTTATGCTATAAATTGGGAGTGTCGTGCTGATGCCAAGAAGTATGAAAAATTATTGGAGAAGGAGAGAGTTTTTGATTTCTTGCAGGGACTTAATGTTGGACTTGATGAAGTGCGAGGAAGGTTACTCGGTTTAAAAGGATTTCCATCAATCCAAGAAATGTTTGTTGAGGTTCATAGGGAAGAGAGTAGGAAAAAGTTCATGTTTACTTCACACATTTCTGAACAAACCTCTCAAGGCTTAGCTTTAGTGGCAAACTCTCGATAAGAGTCTACTTACCAAACCCGAGAGCAAGAAACTAAGAGCAAGCAGTGGTGTGACCACTGTGATAAGCCCTACCACACCCGTGAGACGTGCTGGAAATTACATGGGAAACCACTAGATTGGAAACCTAAAAGCCAAAGAGTTCAGCAAAAACGTGGAACAACACATGTAGCAGAATTTGATATCAGTAAATCCATAGGGCTAAACCTGTCCCCCTAGCAGATTGAACTACTTCAGCAACTCTTGATTCAGACAAAAATCACAACTGAGAAAGACTCACGTGACCAACAAACCTCTACTGCAACACTAGTGCATAAAGGTAACCTATGTCAATCATTATTATCAAAGTCCCTAAGTCACGATCTCTGGATTGTGGACACAGGTGCATCAGACCACATGATTGGGTCTTTGAATGTCTTTGAAAAATATGATCCATGTAACTAAAAAGTTAATGTCTGGGTCACGGATGGAAAAGGGTCACCGGTTATTGGTCAAGGGAGAGTTTGTTTACCAAAATTGACATTAAATACTATTCTCTATGTGCCTAAGTTAACTTATAATCTACTAACTGTCAGTCAATTAACCAAGGACATGGACTGTATTGTGACGTTCTTTCCATCTCATTGTGAATTTTAGGACCGATGTTTGGGGAAGATGATTGACAGTGTTGAGGAGAAAGATGGACTTTACTACTTCTCAGGAAAGAGTACTCCTACTGAATCCAAATCACCACATAGGATTTGCCTTTTAGTTATGTCAAATTTTGATGTTATGTTATGGCATCAACGCCTTGGTCATCCCAGTTTCCCATATTTGAAAATCTTATATCCAGACCTTTTCATCAATAAAGATTAGATTTCTTTATATTGTGAGCAATGTGTCCTTGTAAAACAAAGCAAAAATACTTATCCCATACACTTATACATAGCCTCAAAACCTTTCCAATTAATTCATAGTGATATTTGGGTCTCGCTAGAGTTACAAGTCTACTTGGTACTCGTTAGTTTATCATTTTCATTGATGATCATGATCATACAAGGATATGTTGGGTATATCTAATGAAAGACAAATCTGAAGCCTATCATATCTTTAAATAGTTCCACAAACTCATCCAAAATGTATTCCAAACCTCTATTCAAGTAGTACATACAAACAATGGGAGAGAATGTTTTTCAACTGATTTTATTCAATATCTTATTGAAAATGGGATCATTCACCAGAGCTCTTGTGCTGATACCTCACAACAAAATGGGATAGCGGATAGAAAGAATTGTCATCTTTCAGAGGTAGCCCGATCTATGACGTTTACGAACTTTGTTCCAAATTCCTAATGGGGGGAAGCCATTCTAGCTGCCTCATACTTGATAAATCGTCTTCCTTCAAAAACTCTTCAATTCTGAACCCCATTAGTAGTTCTTCTAGAACAATTTCCTCACATTAAGCTCCTTAATTCTCTCCCTCCTAAAGTCTTTAGGTGTACTATTTTCGTACACAATAGTCAACCCAATAGAAGCAAACTTGACCCACGAGCTATTAAATGTGTGTTTGTTGGGCCCTCTCCCACTCAAAAGGGTTATAAGTGTTTCTCACCTTTTACAAACAAATTCTGTTTCATATGATGTCACTTTTTTCAAAAAATAACCATACTTCACCAATACCTCTCTTAAGAGGGAGATTTATTGGGACCCAAGCATACCACTTCCTATCTCACAAACCTTCCCACAAAACTCGCAAACACCTACCGTTGAACTTGAAACTGTCCAGTCCAATTCTGTGGGAGAACCAATTCCTGAAAAACCAACCTTAGTGTATTCTAGAAGGCCTAAAGCTCCTCAACAAGGCCAATCATTGGACTAGGAACCGACTCCTAGAGAGACTATGGTAAGTGACTTAGATTTGCCAATTACACTACAAAAGGGGGTAAGATCATGTACTAAATATCCTATTTTAGATTATTTGACTTACTCAAAGTTATCTTCAAAGTTTAAAGCTTTCACTACTAAGCTTGATAGTGTAAGAATTTTAAGAAATGTACATGATGCATTCCAAGAAACTAAGTGAAAGGAAGCTATACTTGACGAAATGAAAGCTTTACTTGATAATAAAACATGGGAGATTGTGGATCTACCTAAAGGAAAAAAGGTGGTTGGTAGCAAGTGGGTGTTCACTGTGAAGTATAGGGCAGATGGAGAGGTTGAAAGGTATAAGGCTAGATTAGTGGCTCAAGGCTTTACACAAACCTATGGAATAGATCATGAGGAGACATTTGCTCCAGTTGCGAAGTTGAAACACAATTAGAGTCCTTCTATCATTGGCTGCAAATTTAGATTGGGAACTCCATTAGCTTAACATTAAAAATGCCTTCCTAAAGGGTACATTAGATGAGGACATATATATGAGGATACCGCCAGGTTTTGAAATCGAAGAAGGAAGGGGAAGAGTTTGCAAACTAACAAAATCCTTATACGGCCTCAAACAGTCTCCACGAGCATGGTTTAAGAGGTTCAGTGACACGCTGAAGGTTTGGATACAAACAGGGACAAGCTGATCACACAATGTTTGTGAAGTGTGGACAAAATGGAAAGAAATCCATATTGATTGTGTTTGTGGGCGATATTATAATCATAGGCGATGACACTGGCGAGATCATTAAGACACTTTCTTGGAATGGAGATTGCTAGAAGTAAGGAAGGTATTTTCATATCTCAACAAAAATACATTCGTGATTTATTGGAGGAAACAGGAAAGATGAGTTGCAAACCTATGGGAACTCCACTGGAGAGAAACTGGAAATTCAAGAAAAATGAAGATCCTCCTGTTGACAAAGGAAGATACGAAAGGTTAGTAGGAAAACTTATCTATTTTTCACTAACCAGACCAGATATTGCTTATTCTGTGAGTATTGTTAGCCAATTTATGCACTCTCCAACTCAAAGACATTTAGAGGCAATCAACCATATTCTGAGATATCTCAAAGGCAATCCAGGTAGAGGATTAATGTTTCGGAAAAATGAGAAAAGAAGCATAGAAGGTTTTATGGATACAAATTGAGTTGGTTGTATTGAAGACAGTAGGTCAACATCTGGTTATAGTACTAAACTATAGGGAAATCTTGTCACGTGGAGAAGCAAGAAGCAGTTCGCAGTAGAAAGAAGTAAAGTTTAGGGCAATTGCACAAGTTGTGAAGTTATGTGGTTAGAGAGGTTGATGCAAGACCTAAAGATCACCAATTCCTCTCCCACCAAAGCCTTCAGTGATAGTAAATCAACCATCAGTATAGTGAAGAATTTAGTTCAACATGATCGAACAAAACATGTTAGAATTGACACGAGCTTTATTAAATGTGAAATAGAAGAAGGGGGCATTGATCTATGCTATGACCCTACTGCAGCGCAGGAAGTCTATATCTTCACAAAGATCATGCCGACGCCTAGATTTGAGACAATTCTAAGCAAGTTGGGAATGATAAATATTTATTCCTCAACTTGAGGGGGAGTGTTGGATAATTATTTTATACAAGTTTAGTTAGCTTAGGAGATTATCTTCTAGGAGATAAGTTATCTTCTAGTAGATAAGATAAGATATACTATAGATTGGATAAGTTAGTATATACAAAAAATCTAGTAGTTTAGTAGTATTAGAATCGGTTATACTCGTGTATAAATTACATATAATCAAAGAAATAAAGTGGCTTTCTTCTGTCCTGGAAACAATTCAACCCAAAAGGTTAAGTTGTGTGAGAGCTAAGAATGGATCAAATTCTATTCTAACGAAAAACATCCACAAAAGTAGTGTTTTATGGAATATGTGATGTCTTATAGATTTCATTATTAAGACTTAGTACTATAACATATGGCACGGCCAAAGTTTTGGTTTATCTTCCTACAATACTTATTTTGTGCCTAATTGTGTTTGTAGGTCAACATGAATCAGCTTGGAATTGCTCTGGAGGTATGAGAAATTCAGATGCTTTTACTCCAGAGGTACCTGTTTAAGTTAGCTTAGTAACTGTATAAACAAATTCATTTCTCTGACATGGTTCTGACTTGTGTCAGTTTTTTTGTAATGTTCTTTGTATGTTTTATTTTCCAGACTTTTGATTGTGAAAACCCTAAAGAGTCTGAATCCCCCCGTTTTCAAGCTATACTACGTGTTACTAGTGCACCAAGAAAGAAGTTTCCTGTTGATATAAAAAGTTTCTCCCATGAACTCAATTCAAAAGGTGTACGACCCTTCCCTTTTTGGAAGCCTCGTAGAGTGAACAACTTAGAGGTAACTTGCATATTACATTACATACTTCTGATCTTTGATTGTGTTTCGGGTAGTTACACGTCTTTGTCATCATTTTCTGGTACAGGAAGTTTTGGTTGTTATACGGGCAAAGTTTGACAAAGCAAAAGAAGAAGTGAATTCTGATCTGGCTATTTTTGCAGCAGATCTGGTTGGAGTTCTTGAAAAGAATTCTGATACTCATCCTGAGTGGCAGGAAACCATTGAAGATTTGCTGGTTTTGGCTCGGAGTTGTGCCATGACATCACCTGGAGAGTTTTGGCTTCAGTGTGAGGGAATAGTCCAAGAATTGGATGATAAGCGCCAAGAACATCCCCCTGGAATTTTGAAACAACTCTACACTCGAATGCTTTTCATTCTTACTCGGTGTACCAGGCTGTTGCAATTCCATAAGGAAAGTGGATTACCCGAGGATGAGAATGTGTTTCAGCTTCGTCAA
Source organism: Erythroxylum incrassatum (assembly GCA_026546855.1). NCBI lineage: Eukaryota > Viridiplantae > Streptophyta > Magnoliopsida > Malpighiales > Erythroxylaceae > Erythroxylum > Erythroxylum incrassatum. The sequence goes on from JANVCL010000007.1 coordinate 10,178,612, forward strand.
TCTAGGCTTCTTCATTCTGTTCTTCATTCTGCAGATAAACGGATTCTTTCGACAATTGGGAGGGATGGAAAAAGTTCTGCTACTGCAAAGGTATTGAAAGCAGATGCTGTAAGGAAATCTTATAGTCAAGAGCAGCGTGGTTTTGATTGGAGCAGAGACCAGGTTATGGAACCAGGAAATTCAGTCTCACTTGAAGATGGCACTTCAAAGAATGTTGAATCTCCTTTACGCCGGGATCGTATCTCTTCTTGGAAGACACTCCCATCTCCTAGTGGAACGCCAGGGAAAATCATGAAGGAAAGTGCTTCTTCAAAGGAGCATAGTGACATTAAGGCTGAATCTTTGCAAACTTTGAATAACAGGAGTGATATTTCTGATGTCAATCTGACTTATGGAAGGCCAGCACCAGCAGAGCTTCCTGCTCCCAAACATTCGCATGAGCATTCTACAAGGCACCAAAACAGAGCTTCTTGGGGTTTCTGGGGAGATCAACAGAACATTGCTGAGGACAGTTCTATAATATGTCGGATATGTGAGGAAGAAGTTCCAACTTCACATGTTGAAGAGCATTCGAGGATTTGTGCAATTGCTGACCGATGTGATCAGAAAGGTATTAGTTTGAATGAGCGTCTGGCAAGAATATCTGAAACTCTTGAGAAGATGATAGAGTCATGTACACAAAAAGATATCCAAAATGCTGCAGGGAGCCCAGATGTTGCAAAAGTATCAAATTCCAGTGTCACTGAAGATTCAGAGTTGCTTTCACCAAAACTCAGTGATTGGTCGAGAAGAGGCTCTGAGGATATGCTTGACTGTTTCACAGAAATAGATAATTCTGTTTTCATGGATGACCTGAGAGGTTTACCTGTCATGTCATGTAAAACGCGTTTTGGTCCAAAATCTGATCAAGGAATGGCAACCTCTTCTGCTGGTAGTGTGACTCCAAGATCTCCATTATTGACTCCGAGGACCAGTCAGATAGACTCACTCTTCGCAGGAAAGGGTGCTTTCTCTGAGAATGAAGATCTCCCACAGGTGCCAGTCTAATATTTTTCATTGTTTTTTTTTTTTTTGTGTTTTTCAGGTCAAATGGTAAGGGCCTTTGAGAGTTTACTGATTCGAATTGTATATTCATCTTTCCTATATATGAAGGAACTCTAAGCACTTTGCTTTGGAATGTTCCACTTCCACAACTTTATTATGTATTATGTCTAGGTAAAGGTCTTAGTAACTGAGACAGCAACATAGTTGTGCACTCTCTTTTTAACCTTAATTTTTTTCTAATATATTTGCATGCTCTTCTACTATGCAATTTATTTTCATAAATATGTTATTCTATGAACCTAGAAGATGCAACTTTAATGCAGCTTTAAGTAGCTAACTCTGTTCCCACATGCTTACGTTGGAGGGAAACAGACTTTGTATCTTGGGACAGATCATTACTGTCTAGAAACTAAAATTCCTGGTCCACTATGTAGATCAATGAACTTGCTGATATCGCAAGATGTTTGGCAAATGCACCTTTAGATGATGATCGTTCTGGCCCATATTTACTATCTTGTCTTGAAGACTTGAGGGTGGTTGTTGAACGGAGGAAGTTTGATGCGCTTACAGTGGAGACTTTTGGAGCGCGCATTGAGAAGCTTATCCGGTAAGTAATGTGTTTATATTGTTTTTCATAGTTTCAGGAAAAGCTTTCAAGGGACATTGCTTATAACATGAAGTTTATGTATTATGTCTCCACCAAAAGAAATTGCTTATAACATAAAGTTTGTATATCAGTTGCACTGAAAGTTACATGATGCTGTTTGGTATAAGCATGCTGAGCTATTCAAAATTGTTTTAGCCATGTGTCTCACATATTTCTGCTTCTGTAGGGAGAAGTACTTTCAGCTTTGTGAGTTAGTAGATGATGAAAAGGTTGATATTAGAAGCACTGTAATAGATGAAGATACCCCGTTGGAAGATGATGTGGTACGGAGTTTGAGAACAAGCCCCATACATTCCTCAAAGGACCGAACCTCCATAGATGACTTTGAGATAATAAAACCAATCAGCCGTGGTGCATTTGGACGGGTTTTCTTGGCTAAAAAGAGAATAACTGGAGACCTTTTTGCCATAAAGGTATCAAGATTTGGTGCTCTGCTTATCATTGTTTTAAGGGCTTTTGAACATTTTCCTTTGTTTTCCTTTTCTTATTATTGGATCCCTTAAAGAGTTTTGGGCTGGCTGGTCAATATGCCATTTGAATGCATATCAAGATGATATCTTTTTTGAGTTTGTTGTAATTTATTGTTCTGGTAATGGATCTATGTTATCATGTGTTGAAAAAATACTTTCAGAATAGTGGTTGATTTGTATAGTTTTCTGCTTTGTTATTATTCAACACCAAGATTGGACTTCTTTTGACTGATACTCTATTTAATCATTTTGCTGTGTACTGATACAAAACAATTAAGCTGATTGGCTTGTGAATTTCCAGGAATATATTTACTCTTTAATATCCAACTCAACTCAATTATTTTGATTTAACTCATCTGCATGTACTGAAAACTATTTGGGTTTTGCTTATGAATTCCTTGCTCTCCATGTGGTTCTATGAAGACCTTACTTACGTGTAACTTTTAGTGATAACAAGTTCATATTTCTCAACAGTTTCTGTGATCATTTGAGGCCTTTCTGCTCCCTTTTCTCCTATGTTACTTTACTTGGATTAACTCTCCCTTTAGTTTTATACTTAGACCTATTCTAACAGAAAAATTGTACCTTAGTCGGTAAACTATATTTATACATTGACAAAAGAGATTAACTTAAAAGGTATGCTCTAGAATCACTACCTAATTCAGGTATTACCAATTAAATTTCGAATTTTATCTGTCTTTCAAGATTAAAAAGATACTAAGTGGACTAGAAATTATCTGATGGAGTGGTCATAATATGATTGGGAATTCAACATTGGTAAGATGTTGGGCTGGAATGTTGCAAATGCTTGATGCTTTAGGTCTGTTGGTGTAAAATTGTGCCTTTGAGAGGACAAATTTGAAGGGGAGCTTGTTGGTAAGACATTATTTGAGGAGCTTTCTATTAAGAATCTGGTTGGAGATTGCAAAAATCTTCTTTGAAGATGGCTAATGTTAAAATGAGAAAGAATTTGAGCTAAGAAATTTGGTCAATATTGTGAGATGTAGTAGATATATTGCTTAGTTTTGTAGGGATCTTTGCCTAGAAAAATTTCTATACTCCTGATCCTGGAATTCCACGTATATTGTCACATCAACATGGTAAATCTGGATAGACAGAGAAGCCTTTTCAATGATTTATGCATGACAAAATTTTATTGCCTATATAATACTAGAAGTTGTATTGGTGAGGATCTAACTGAAAGGGTGTGGAAATTGTTTTGTTCTAGAGAGACTATTGGGAGAGTTTCTACAATAACTAGAATCTAATTGGTTGTTATACTGTTAAACCAAAACCCTATGCCTGTTTGGAACATTAATCTCATGCTAGAAGAAACTTTTGATTTAGAAGTTAAAGTATGAGATGAGATGTGCTCCCACAGTTTTCAGGTCTGGGCCATTGCTGTTACAAATGTAATGTAACTTTAAATAAAGAGCTTAGATCTGATCTCCTATCTAGGCCACGCTGCAACATACGTGTGGATATTATACATTACCTATAGTCCCCACGACATTAAAGAAGTCCGCAAATATGGAAAATGATGCAAGTTTCAGCTCTGTGGAATCTGAGATGCCAATTATTAAATTGACATTGAATTTTCAACCTTCAAGTTAGGTCTTCACAGTTTTGTCTTGTCAGTATAGGACCGTTAGCTCATGCAAAACTATCATTGTCCTGAGAAAAGAGGACAGCGTTATTTGTAGCTTGAGCTGAGTTTTGGTCCTAAGATTCAGTCATAAATTATGGAACTATCTATAGGCTTTAGGCTCAACTTGAAGATGCCATCATTTAGTGAAGGAGATTTTAATAACATCATTTGGTCTTTGAAGCTAGCATTCCTGATAACTTCCTGTAATTCCGAAGTATACGGTACTGCATTTGCAAGCACTATGAACTTGATTGGTTTTGCAGCCCATGATTGTCTTGTGACTGCTTTGTTTGACCTAGAAGCAAAAGGATTAGGTCTTAATTTTTTCTTTCTTGCTTGTTGACAGGTTCTGAAAAAGGCTGATATGATCCGTAAGAATGCTGTTGAAAGTATACTAGCAGAAAGGGACATTTTAATTTCAGTTCGCAATCCATTTGTGGTGAGCAGGTCTAGCTTTCAAAATTTGTAGCACGCTGTGAGAACATCTTTTTCCATTCTAACTTAAATGTGAACATTGGCAGGTTCGTTTCTTTTATTCGTTTACTTGTCGTGAGAACTTATATCTTGTCATGGAGTATTTGAATGGAGGTGATCTTTATTCATTGTTGAGAAATTTGGGTTGTTTAGATGAAGATGTTGCTCGTGTATACATTGCAGAAGTTGTAAGTTCTTTATTCCCTTGACGGACATTTTAGTGCCTCATTTTTATTTCTAATTCTGTATATCTACTCTTAAGGTTCTTGCGTTGGAATATCTACATTCATTGAGGGTGGTTCACCGTGATTTGAAGCCTGATAATTTGTTGATTGCACATGATGGCCATATTAAGGTAATTTCTTGCTTTTTGTGGTATCTTCCAATTGTTTTACGTTGCCCAAAGAAAGTATATTCGCTCTTGGCCTTGGGTTGAAGTAGAAGCAGTCTTTGGCTCTTGGTGAAGAGCCAATTTCTGCTGGCTAATGTTTAGGACATGGTTAAGCATTGATGAAAAGGAATGCTTTGAACTGTGATTTGTATGATGTAAATTCGTATGTTGTACCTGATGCTTGGTCTGACCACTTTGTTTTGCTTTAATTTTTATTCCTCATATGTAAGACCTTTGAGCACCATCATTATCATTTACTCTTTTCTTTCCATTCAGACTTTACTTGGTTACTATTTTATGGATTTATATTGCTTTGACTCCTGTGTTGTTACTGTATAAAGATCTTATGAATGTGTGCTTCCTACGAAAGCTTTTGTTGTGAACCTTTCAATGTTTGATCACTTTTTCTTCTTGTATTTGAATTCTATAGTTTCTTTAAGTTCGTGTATTTGGTAGAAGTTCAAGACAAGATTGAATTATAGGTTTGTGCTGGTGTGAGACATGTTATGATTTTAGAGATTTTAAGTTGAGTCAGCCTGCAATAAAGATTGTGGAACTGATAGTTAATGTGGGATTGTATATAAGAATGAGTTATTACATAGGTAAGAAAGCGGATCAGAGAGATTTGAGGTTGCATCATCCATTCTTGTGCTTTGGATCTGGTAATGGAAGGTTTAAGATGCTGCGAAGAATTGCAAAATAGTAGATATCGTGAAGAAGTTTGCAAGTATTCTGGTTCTGAAATTACATACCCTTTGCAAAAAGAATTATTCAAGGAGAAGACTTGTTATCTCTTTAAGCTTATTGTCAAAGTTTGGGTTTGATTCCCTTTTACTCGTCACATAGCCATTGGTAGGTGTTTCCATTCCATATTGGATAAACTAACAGAGTCTCTGATTTTACTTGAACAGTTGACAGACTTTGGCCTCTCCAAGGTTGGTCTCATCAACAGCACTGATTTATCTGGACCAGCAGTTAGTGGGACATCCATGCTTGAGGATGATGAACCATTATCATCTGCTTTGGAGCATCAGGAAGAACGACGGAAAAAACGTTCCGCTGTGGGTACACCTGATTATTTGGCACCAGAGATACTTTTGGGAACAGGACATGGTTTGTACCATCTTCCTGTTTAAAGCACTCTACTGTTATCATACTTGTTATCCAGCATTGTGTTGAACTTTTGTGCATCCCTGAAGTTGCTAACTTCTGGGAGTCATGCAAGAATCTATTTTACAAAGTAAAGTAAGCTCCAATGTATTATTAACCTTCAATGCACTTGTTACATTTTAGCATGGTAGGAATGCTTTGATTGGTGGCTGGTTTCAACTTTCAATCCTTGATACTTTCTTTGTGTCTTCATCTTCTTCTTCTTCCTAGTTTGACAAGATTTTTTATTTTCCCATTGGTGTTTACTTCTCTCTTTCATTGGAATAACTATGTTGTCCATGAAGATTAAGCTATCTGTGCAAAATTTCTCAGGTGCTACTGCAGATTGGTGGTCTGTGGGTGTCATTTTATTTGAAATGATTGTTGGTATTCCACCCTTTAATGCAGAGCATCCTCAGGTATCTTTTATCTGACCCTACTCAAGTTCAAAAAATTTTGGCTTCTATGGACTCTGCAACTTGGGAATTGTTGACTGTTTGCTTTTTGTGCTTTTCGTATTGTTTATGATCATGGCTCTTTTATGTGATGGCTTCAAGGACTCCGTAATTTGAACATTGACCCAGTAGTGCAATGCACATAGTATTTATGAAATTAAAAGTATATAATGTTTGTTCTAATGCTTTGTTCTTGAGTTCATTTAATCTCATTTGTTGTCTCCTATTACTTTGTTTGCTCCATGTATCGTTGTTGCTAGTGGGAAAATCCTTTAATTGTTTGATTTGAAGTTCTTCGGCTGTGATACCCTTTTCTTGGATTTGTTGTATTTGCCATGGCTTAAATATGATGATTGATCAATTTGACTACTCCTAGACAGTTGAGAAGAGATGATGAATAAAAGGTAGTTCAAACAAGAAATTTGGTCAATATTGTCATCACTTTGTCATCAATTAGCATTTTCATTACATGTGATGCATTTGATAACAGCTTTGATAAACATCTTATAATTGTGTATATTAATATGAAATACACACTAATGATTTTATCTGTAACTTCAATGGAAAAGTTACCTTTGCAATCTCTATGAATAAATTATTGGATAAAATTTTCTCTCAAAATGACTTCGATATAAACTTAAATAAATAGAGAAATAATTTTGTTCAGGTTGATATGGTCTAAATCTTATGAGAATTATGGTGAAGGAAGATTAATGCATTCTTGTGTAATCCCTTTTGTAAAATTTTGGAAAAATCAATCTGTTAGTGATGATTTTCCTAACTTTAATTACAGAGAATTCAAGAACTAGGAAAGAAAAAAGTGTAAAAATTTGAGAAATTAGTTATCATTCAGTTTGAATTTGTTAGGCACCCATAACAAGAATATTTATGTTGGAGGCACAACAAACACTAGCAACCTCTAACAGTCAAAGCAACTTCTCCAATAGCAGGTGGCCATGTTGGTGTATTGACAACTGTGTTTATTTAATAAAATGCTATTGTATTATATGAGTATTGAGGCTTCAATATTTTCTTTTGGTAGCCAAGTCCTAGCAGAGAATCCTTCTCCGCAAGGTTAGGAGGAAATTCCATTTCTTTGGTTGTTCATGTGCAAAGCAAAATAGGTAAGCTTCCAAACTCTTGTTAACCACCGCCGTTTGACCATCCGTTTGAGGATGATAGGAAGTGCTCATTCTCAACTTGGTTTGGCTAAGGCGAAATAATGCCTTCCAGAAAGAGCTTAAGAAAATGAGATCCCTATCTGAAATTATCGAATGAGGCAGGCCATGCTAGCGTACAACTTCTTTACAAAAGACTCCAACCACTGTTTTTGCTATAAATGGATGGGAGAGAGGTAAAAATGGCCATACTCAAGCGGTCAACCACTACTAAAATAGTGTCAACCCCATTAGACTTGGGCAAGCCAACCACGAAATCCATTTAGATATCTTCCCAAATCCTCTCTGGAATAGGCAGAGGCTGCAACAAACCGGCGGCTGTGGTGGTTTCATACTTGTTCCGTTGGCAAATCAAACCTTGTTGAACATGAAGTTTGACATCCCTCTTCATGTGAGGCCAATTGAACTGATCCGAGAGCCTCTTTAAAGTCTTCAAATAACCTCCATAACCACTAGTAGTAGTCTCATGTGCCTCGGCTAACAAAGTAGCCCTTAAGTGACAAATAGAAGGAATAAGCAACTTGCCTTTATAAAAGAGTTTATTGGTTGACCGCTGAAAATTAAAGTGTGAAGATGAATCTTTTTGCAGGTCAGTTATGAGACTCCTAGTGTAATTATCCAGCAGATAAGCTTCCTGCAAATCTGAATAATCCAAAGGCACGTGCATAATAGATATGAAAATTCCTGTAAGAGGCTTTGTACATCAATGAGCGAGCTAGCTAAGGCATCTCTGGACTCATCTTGTTTAGCTAAACTTTTAAATTTTTTTGGAGATGAAGAATCACGAGCAACTCCATAGAGTTTATGCCTCATTCCATTAATCCAAAAAATCATAAACATTTGCTTCCAATTAGCTTGCATTGTATTCAAAGAAGTTAGCCACTAAATACCCAATACCATATCTGATCCAGCAATGACAAAAGTCACCAATAATCTTTAAATCTTGTTCTTGGATGTGCAGCTGCCTACAAATCTTGTTGCAACGGATGAGACTCCCATTACCAATCTGAACACCAAAAGGGGGTATCGATTGAGTGGGTAGCTGTAATTTAGAGATAAGAGACTCATATATAAAATTATGAGTGGAGCCACTGTCAACTAGAATTAAAACGTCCCTCTGTTTCAGCATTCCCTTAAACTTCATAGTCGTGCGCGATGTTTGGCCCAAAAATGCATGGAAAGAAATTTCAGCATGCATCTCTGAATCAGTTTCATCTTCTGCATCAGATTCAATCTAGTTTATGGGCTCCCCTTCATCTGTTATTTCCATGATTTTGAGTGACCCAGACTTGCAACGGTGAGTAGGCCAAAACTTCTCGTTGCATTGATAACATAAACCCTTATCTCACCTCCTTTGTTTCTACGTATCCCATGAGCTAGTTTTCAGATTTTGTGGCTAATTTCTTCTTCTCCCCCCTCTAAAAACATGAATCACGATCGACCCAATTAGTATTGGTGGTAGGTCGGGTCAGGGTGCTTGACCCGCTAGGTTTAAGCCCACGACCAATTTGATTTTTAGCCTCATTTTTGAGAGATAAACTCATCGCTTTGTAAATTGTTCGCGGCTTTTGTATTCGCACGTCCGCCTTCATCTTCTCATTCAAGCCATTCAAGAAAATGCCTAAGAGACAATGTTCAGGCCAATTCTTAACCCTAGCTGATCTCTTAGCAAAGTACTATCTATACTCTTGTACTGTTCCTGTTTGCTTGATGCCACAAAGATACTCATCTGGGTATTGAAATTTTGTTGGACCATAATGCTCTTCTAACACCTTAGTAGAGAAGAGTTCGCTCAGTGTTAACCCAGCCAAAGAGGTCAAGCATATCACCCTCCAAATAAATGGCAGCAATGTCCACCTTCATCTCGTCTGGTGTCTAGTAGTAGCGAAAGTACTTTTTAACTTTTAGAATCCACCCTCATTGGATCACCTCCTTCAAATTTGGGAAATTCGATCTTTGTGCTTGGACGCTTTGATGGAATTGATTTTCGATAAGTACTACATACTGCCCGTAGCTATTTATAGGATAGGATTAATGACTCCCAAAAAACTAGTTAACAGACTCTGAGATCCAGGAGTAGCATATCTGGATTTATTAAAAATATTCAGTAACAAATCACTACTCACTAAGCCCCTACTTAATAGGAACACATGAAACAAATGACATAATAAATTGAAAACAATTCTGCAGATAAGAAGATAAAATCAGGTACTGGTAGATAAGACAAAATCAGATGCTTGACACACGTGACCTCTTCTTCCTCTAATATGTAATTATGGGCTTACTGTTTCTCCCTTCTTATAAAGACACCTTGTCCTCAAGGTAAAAATAAGGAAATTGTTCAACAATAAGATCATAATCTTCCCAAGTTGACTCTTCAAGTGGACGTCCTTTCTAAACAACAAGTAATTCCAAAATCTGTCTAGCAGTCCAGCGGTGTTCTAGTACACGATCAGGATGGACTAAGAGTTCCCAGTCATCTAAAATTGGGAGAGGAGCTGTTGAAGTTGGAGGCAAAATCCCATGTGCAAGTCCAACAATGAAACATGGAAGATGACATGGATTTTTACATCTGGTGATAGCTCCAACTCATAGGCCACAGTACCAATCTTCTTTAGGACTCTGTACAACCAAAAGTACCCAGGAGAAACCTTGTCAAAATGTTGCTTGGAGAGTGATTTCTGTCCGAAAGGTTGGATTTGCAGCCATACATAATCTCCAATGTCAAAGGAAAGTTCTTGTAGGTGCTTGTTTTGTTGAGCCTTCATACGAGACTGCACTTTAGTGATATTTTCTTGCAAAAGTTTCAGTATAACATCTCGAAGCAACAACTAGTCTTCTAAGTCAACATTTGATGTTTCACCCTTCATGAAAGGATGCAGAAGTGGAGGATCCCTACCATATACAATCTTGAAAGGTGTTGTACTAGTGGAAACATGAAAACCAGTGTTGTATGAATATTCTGTTAGTAGTGTGCCTTAGGCTAATGAACATTTGTGATTCATGTATTAACATTATGATTTGTTAATAATATATTATGAGGTATTCCTTTTATATATGCA